>CM034352.1:95785863-95835008 GCA_019925275.1 Mytilus edulis
CACACAGATTTTTTTGTTTCTTCTATTCTGTAACAAAAGTCTGATCTTTCTATTGATAGAAAAATGGTCAGTCTTGTCAAATAAGACAAATGGTCTTCCATCATATATTTGTATATAATTCAACATAATCATGATAATGTGTTACAAGCAAAACCGGGAAAAAATAAATAAGCATTACACAAAATAATTAGAAAAGAAAAAGTAAAAAAAATGTTTATCTATTCACAATTGTATATACATTGTACTACAATCTTCTATCAATAAAACAAGATAACAAATCTAGTTGAACTCAACTAAATATTGATATAAAAATAACAACACCAAAAAACAGTGTTCCAAGTGCAATAACTCACTTTGGAATTTAAGCCTTTGATATAAGTTTCATAAAAAATTTGGCAAGAATTGTACACCATATCGAGTTTAAACTTGCATAGCTTGGTTTGAATGGATTTAAACTATGGGCAAACAAGAAGTACGTGCACATTAGGTATAAAAAGTACTTTTCCCAATACAACTCAACATTTTCAAGCTCCAAGCCAAATATACAAGCAGTTGCTTACATAGAAGCCAAGAAAAGATTGACAACAAGAATGTGTCCCAAGTACACGGATGACCCACTCGCACTATCATTTTTTATGTTCAGTGGACCGTGAAATTGGGGTCAAAACTTTAATTTGGAATTAAAATTAGAAAGATCATATCATAGGGAACATGTGTACTAAGTTTCAAGTTGATTAGACTTCAACTTCTTCAAAAACTACCTTGACCAAAAACTTTAACCTGAAGCGAACAGACGCACAGACGGACGGACGAACAGAGGCACAGACCAGAAAACATAATGCCCCTCTACTATCGTAGGTGGGGCATAAAAATTGTCCATGTACAATGAGATTTGTAAAATTCCAAACGAAGTATTTATAGAGAAGATCTAAATTTTACTTACAAACTACAACTCAAAATTAACAAGCTGCATAATAAATACAAAATCCTTCCTTTCCACAGAAGCGAAGAAACCTTTGAAGTAACTTTTCTACCCAAAGCTGGACTAAGGGATGATGGAAAGGGTTGCCTTTTATTAGACCTGCTTTCACCATAAGCTTGTAAATGTTAAAATTCTAATATTTTTGACACCTTCACCATGTACATGTATTATTACATTTAAAGGTCTATTCAATGTAAATGAGCAGTAGGACTTGAAAAAAGTGCCACAAATAGATAAACATCATTAAAAAACAGTTCCATAAAACATAAGAAAGTATGTACAAATCTTAAATTCAAACAAATTACAATATACATTTCCTATCAAAGAACAACATAAATACTCATAACAAATAAAACATTAAATAAAATAGTTTATATACCGTGTATACTCTAGAACCCTGTGAATACAAAAATGAAACTTTATCAAACACTCTATATTATAAATTCTAATTCTAAGAGGCTACAATGAGTATGTACATGGCACTCACCAAGATGTCTAAGCAAAACACTGTTCTAGATTGAAAACAAATGCATCAAAGAAGAAAATTAAATATTGAGCAGAAATTGATCTTATGAATTTTTCATACAGTAAAAAATTAATTCTCTTTGCTATATTGAATATAGGCATAATCTCTTATTGAACTTTGAGCATATAACATGTATAAGTTGAATCACATATTTAATAAAAAATGTATGGACGGTCAGAACTGAGGAGATTAACAAACATATCATATGATGACATATGGGTATCTTTTTCTTCATTGGCATCTAAACAAGGCTATGTCAAAGTAGCACAATATTTTAAAAGGAGTTTTTGAAGGTCCTGTGAATGATGTCAAATTTAACGATTTTGGATTCAGTAATATTTTCATTTCTATCTTGATTGTCCAATTTTGATTGGTTTTCAGGGCTTAATATTATATCATATCAAATCAGCAAATTCTTTGTCTCTAAAAGAACAATTTAAAAAGGAACGGTGAGATTATTACATCCAACCTCTATATTTTTTTTTTACAATATCTATAATCTTGCAAAGACATGAAAGGAGCTAAATTTGGCTTCACATTTCAGGTTCATCTAACAAAAGAATTTGGACACTTTTAAAACACTTAGGTGTCTATTTCAATTCATTCAATGAGTGTATTTGAAAGATTTTAACTGATTTAGTCATTAAAAACGCTCCTATTCAAGCTCAAATATGAAAAATCTATCAAAAATCTATGATCTTTTCAGATCTATGGTTTTTGTCAAAAATGAAAGTGGCCGCATCCGTGTTCATCCTCAACCTTTATATATGTTATGCATTATCATCAAATACAACTTACATTCCAATATTATGAATGAACACGAATGTGGCCACTTTAATTTAAGACGGAAACCGTCTAAAATTGAACTAAAATGCTAAAATTGGGAAGATTTCAGTAATTTAGCATGACTTAATGATGCTAGTACTCGATAAATGTGCATTGTATTCCCATATATATATAGCAGAAGCATTCTACTTTCCAGTAAATAGCTAAAAGATTACACTTTCAATATTTTGTGAAATTGCTATATTTTGGGGCCAAAAAGGGGTCTTACTGAACCTACTCCTTTAACGCTCTTTTTATACAATTGTAATCTTTTTCATCATTGAAAGTCATGAACACATAACAGACATGAACACATCATTGAAAAAATTTCGACATCGAATAACTGCTTGCACTACCTACTCTTCTTGTGACTCACATGAAACAGTGAAATCCTTGTTAAACATCAGACAGTTATTTGTTTCTCTGCTCCAGTTGTTCAAGTTTGAAATGTCCTGAAACGTGTTTATCTGGATTATATCTTATCATCAGTGACTGCTTCTTCATCATCTACAACATGTTCTATACATGTAATACAATTATTTCACCTCAAATCAATCATTAAAATGCTGGTGTAACATACTGACCGCAAGACTTCTGCTTGATCAACAGAATTTACACAACAGGCTTCACCTATTATAGCTTAATTAAGCAATAGCCTGGGCTACTTTCTCTCTCTGTGTGATGGTGAACTTATCATGGCATGTTATAACTCGGTTTCTCTGCTCAAGTTGTTTGAGCTCAAAATGTTCGGCTACTGAAGTTAACTGTGGGTTGTATATACATCCTGCCATCAGCGATTCTGATCCCTCATCACCTACATAAATCACGAACACATCGGCTGAAATATAAATTTATTAAAATATGATTAGACTAAAAAACAATGCAAAACTATGGGCAGAAAATCAAACACCATGAAGTTTAGCCAACAAAAGTATTTGCTACAAGTGTGAAAGTTTGTATACATTTAAGAGTTCAGAATGGTGTCCAGTCACTGAACTAGTACACATTTTTGTTTAGGGGCCAGCCGAAGCACACCTCCGTTAGAGTGATTTTCTTGCTGTGTAAAAGACCCATTGGTGGACTTCGGCTGTTGTCTGCTCTTTGGTAGGGTTGTTCTCTTTCTACATATTCCCCATTTCCACTCTCAATTTTATAAATACAGTTCATGTTAATATTCAATCTTTTGTTATTGAAAATTCCACACCCTAGAGATTAAGAAAAATGTCATAGTGTTCAATTAAAACTAAAGTTAATTAAGCTTTTTATAAATCAGATGTTTCCATTTCGATGGTTTTAAGAATATAATAAATCAAACTTCAAAGATGTTTTATAATTAGTTTTAAATATTGTCAAGTTACAAAATATTTATAAACTTATGCATGTTTTTGAAAACCTTCATCCAAATCTATTAATTATCTTTTAACATGATTAACCCTAGCATGTTATCATTAAATCAGATTATAAATATCAGGACATACCTCCCATTTTACGACAGGCCTGTACTGTTAATAATTTAAGATCTTCTTCATCTTCACCTGGGGTCTCTAAAATCACATCTTTCTGATTGTGGTCCACAAACACTAATATAACTTTACAGCGAGGTATTTTCAACACACTTTTATCATTGGTTACCACAAAATCTGCCTCGTCCATTTTTTTAATTCTCAGTCGACCCTCCACACTTGGTCTGGTGATTCTTCTATGTTTGTTGTGTGTTTCTTGACTGAAACTAATTACACAGAACTTGTTTTCAAGTTCCTCTGGTTGTCTTCTCTTGATTTGTTCAACTATACTTAGGGATTCCTGTAAATGATAAATTTGACCACCGTATTTATGGCTCTTAGTATGAAAAGTCTAGATCATTCACCTTTTAATTTGAAACCATAAATTATGTATATCAGGATGATCAGTTACATGAGTTATGGATCTTGATTGTCAGAGATTGATAATGTCATAACTTTTAGTTAGATGAATTCAATCTCAACTTTGTTGAAACACAAATCTTTAGAATTTTCTGGTAGCCCCATTAGCTTAAGGGGTTGAAGTCATTGGGCCCCATCAGCCCTTTTAATATGAATCAGGGTCAAAAGATAGTTGCTACCAAGTTTAATCACAATTGGTCCCGTGGTTTACAAAAAGATTTTTTTTTTTTTAATTTTTACATGAAAACACAGAACAAGCAGACATATGATATTCAAATTTAATACCCTGTTCACACTACGCCTGTTTAAACCGGGTTCAATCCCAATTAGTTAATCTGGGTTAAATACGGTCAGTGTGAACATCTTAACTCCAGGCAAACCCATATTAAAATCGCCCCTTATTTAAGGGGGAGTTAATGTGGGGCGATATTTACTGGGTCACGAATTATATATATAAACAAAAACAAAAACATATTAAATTAGCGACAGCAAGAGGGATATATAAGTGTACTAATCTATGTTAAAAAAGCCTGCATAATGACAAATGATGAAACCTCTATCATCTCTGTCTCTTTTTTGGGCGAAAAATTGGTGCAATTTGGATAAAGTGACTTCATTCAAAAAATACAGAAAGGGGTTGAGGGATTTTGATGGTGATCGAACTCCTCCAAAGCGGCCAGGAGTGCGGTAAAACATTTCAGACTTTAAAATAATGCATCTGTGATGAAAACAATGTAAATATATATACAGTGGATAGACATGATAGATGCAGGTTACAATTTTGGCGCTAAAATTTCTATTTTTGTTGAGAGGGAAAATCCCAAACAGGGTTAATTTTTATCAAGTGTGAACTGGGGTAATTGATTCAACCAGGTGCAGATTTATAACTAGCGTGAAAAGGTATAGACTGTTGGCAAGTGAGGCAAAATGATACATACAAAAATGTAACCTTGCATTGTGGAATATTTGTTTAATAAGTATCGGATCCATCCCCATCTACACTCAAAGCATATTCACATATAAAAACTTATAACTTATGACATATCACATGTATCAATTCCTTGACAACTTTTGGTCTAACATGGCCAGATAAATATGGCTTACATTCTACTGTTATCTATTTTGCACAAGTCAGCTGTCATTCTTCTTATAAGAAATAAATAAAGTGTACTCACATACTGCAAAGATGGCTTATCCTTGTTTTCTGTTAGATATCTTATTTTCTTTTCAATATCATCAATCTTGTGCTTTCTGCTATATAACAGACCACCACATAGGGACAAAACAGTGATAACAAAAGCAACAGTTGTTCTCTGTACCAGTACCCATTTGTCTTCTATATCTAAACAAAAATGTATTCATAAATCAAATACACATTTTTCTGAATGATCATTAAACATGTTAAAGATGTTATAAACAATTGCAACTCAAGCCTTGTTGTAAAGGCAAGTCAGTAGATATTCTATATTCACAGAAAAAAGAGCTTGTGTCACTAACATGGATCTATACATGCTAATAATTTGCATAATCAATAAAAGACAGGTGAGATAAAACAAAGACAAAATGAAAGAAGAAGACTTTGATGATAAAATTTGGAAACACATAAAAAAAGTTGTTTTTAGTACTTTTTACACAGCAATCATGTATGTCCTAATATGATATCTTGATTTTACAAAAAGATATAGGGATTGGTCAAAGTAAAGATGTGACTTCATTGAACATAAGCTTAAGGCTTGAAAAACATTTTAAGGAAGATCACAAATGGAAGTTATTAATGACCTTGACTGGCTATACAACCCTTGCACAGTCGGTTAAGGTAGATGAATGGTATACCGCTGCCCTCTTGGATTGAACAATCCCAGTACCAAATCAATCTAGTTATTTGCCCAAATCTGCAAATTTGGAGACCGATTTGCAATTTAATGGTTACACTGTTTATCTATATAAAGACAAGAGTGCACACACTGAAATGTCTAGCCTTCTTTACTAATCATTGATATTATGTTGATAGTCCTACATGTAATGCTTTATAACAACTGTCACATAAACTTAACATAAACCAAGAAAACTGAATATTGACCTTTGAACCATGAAAATGAGCTCTAGGTCAGATGAACCATGCTAGGCAGGCATGTTCAACTAACAATTCTTCCAGACAACAAATATAGTAGACCTATTACTTATAGTAAAAGAAAAACAGACCAAAACACAAAAAAATTAACACTGAGCAATGAATCGTAAAAATGAGGTCAAGGTCAGATGACACCTGCCTGTTAGACATGTGCACCCTACAGTCCTTCCATATACTGAGTCTGAATATACCAGACCTATTGCTTATAGTATCTGAGATATGGACTTGACCACCAAAACTTAACCTTGTTCACTGATCCATGAAATGAGGTCGAGGTCAAGTGAAAACTGTCTAACGGACATGAGGACCTTGCAAGGTACGCACATACCAAATATAGTTATCATATTACTTTAAATATATACAAATGTATAATCAGAGAGAATTTAACATTTAGCATCCAGGTCTTCCACCTTCTAAAATAAAAAGCTTTTCAGAAGTTAGCTAACGCTGCCGCTGTTGCCACCGGATCACTATCCCTATGTCGAGCTTTCTGCAACAAAAGTTGCAGGCTCGACAAAAATTATACTGGACTAATAGGGAAATTTTAATTTTTGACTTGTAGCTAGAAAACAAGTTTGGTGACACCCTTTTTTCTTTTTATTTTCTTAAAACATATTATAAAACCTTCTCACAATATATTTCAAAATTCTATCTCATAGAATTTGTTTTATGCACACAAACATGTTTTTTTCATGAACAATCTAACCAAATTTGAGCAATTTTCAATGACTTATAGCTTGAAAAATAGCACAGTTACCCATACTTTTTAATTATATATATTTGGAAAATGCATAGTAAAATCTTCATTTTCGCAAATTATGAGAAAATTCTGTCTCAAAAAGTATATACTTATGATCTATCTTAAATTCAAGTCACAATTCTCTTGTTTATTTCAATTTGATATCAGAAACTTACATGTAGTCCTCCTGACTCTGCTAGAAACTAGAGGCTCCAGGGTGCCTGTGTCCCTCACCTGATATTTTTATGTACAACTAATTGATACATGAAAAATGCAACCTTTATAATTTTTGTAAAACATGTAAAAGATTACAAAAATTTATGAAAAATTGTTCAATTACTTTTAAGGGCAATATCTTCTTTAATATGGGGTCAATTGACCAATTTGTAGATCTTACATTATTGCTGTTTATAGTTTATTTACATCTATATTATTGTTATAATAATATCTAAGGTAATAACCTAAAACTGTAAAATTTCCTTAAAATTTACAATTCAGGGGCAGCATCCCAACAACAGGTTGTTCGATTCAGGGCCAGGTACAGTGTGCTAATTAAAAAAAAACAGGTTGACAAAATTTGAACTCTATTATCAGTTAATCAACATACCTATACTTAATATATTTATAGTTTCATTCAAGGTCTGTACTCTCTCAGGAATTTTTGAGATGGACGGATATTCTTTTTGATATTTTTCCATTTGTTCACTACAGTTAGCAACTACAGTTTCTAAGACAACAAAGGAGTCATTTAGTTTTTTTGAGTTCACATTTAACTGTTTAGTATCTTCTTTTAACTGTGCCACTTCTTTAGAATTTGTATTTAACAAATTATTTTCCTTCATTAAGTCACCATTGATGGTTGAAATATTAGTATTTAAAATTTCCACTTCTTTTTTTAATTTGTTTATGGAACTGTTTAAGTAGGTCTCATCATCAATAATTCCTTCCATTCTTTTAGCTGTTTCTTTACATTTTTCCATTTGTTCACTACAGTTAGAAACTTCAGTTCCTAAGACAATAAAGGAGTCATCTAGTTTTTTTGAGTTCATATTTAACTGCTTAGTATCTTCTTTTAACTTTGCCACTTCTTTGGTATTTGTGTCTAACAAATTACTTTCCTTTGTCAACTTGGTATCAAATTCCTGTAACTTTTGACTGAATCGGTTGTGTTTTTGCTGTAAAAATGATGAATCTCTCTTCATTTTTTCCATTTGAGTTTTCAACTTTGTCATTCTATCTATCATACCTATATTCTTTGTGAGATCATCAATTAAAGCAAGACAGCTTTTAGCCGACCTTTTTACCACCTCTATCTCTCCCTGTGTTTTCTTAAAATCATCTTGTTCTTTCTGAAATACTCCTATCTTTTTAACCATAGAATCTAAATCTGACTTTGCATTTGTCAAATTTTCATTTATTATAACAATGTCCTCTTCAAGCTTTTCAAATTTCTTTATTTTAGATTCAACCAACAAATCAATATCATTTGCTTTGTAACTTGTATTTCTAACCATTTCTTCAATTTTTTCCATTTTTTCAACTGATGCTGTGTACGTCTTTGTGTCACCCAAAAGGGAAGAAAACTTTTCATTTGATACTTTCTCTAATTGGATGACTTTTTCACGTAAATTTTTCATGTTGTTGTAAATACAATATGAGAATGAAATTGAGGTGACCAATAATCTGAAATTTAAATAAAGAATTATATATATATATGTCAATAAATTTTGTGCATGTTATTGGTACAACTAAACATTTGTAAAGGCCAAGTTAATCCTATAATTTAGAGAATAAATATATATATATAAGCCAAATATTTCAAAACTTCTCTTATTTGCAACATAACTTTAAATCTCCATATTTCAAGGAAATTTTTGTAAATCTTGCATTAATATCGATATCATTTTTGCTGTTTATAGTTTCTACCTATATCATAATTTTCAAGATAATATGCAAAAACATTGAACATTCAAGGGAAAGTCATCCATTGGTTTTTTTTGATATATCACTGTTTTTGTAGACCTGGAATTAATTGCTTATCATTATTCTGTTTACATATTCTACCTTAATTGGTCTAAATTTTTCTCTCAAGATAATAGGCATTCACTTGGAAAAAGTATAATAACAAAAATACAAAACTTTGAGGAAACTTCAAACAGAAAATTAGTAAAGTGGTTTCAGAGAAGATCTTTTAAAGAAGTTTATGACAATAGCTCACATGGCCAATAGGAATGATAGGGCTCCCAGTTTCCCTAACAGTCATTAGACCATGATCAAGAGGCTCTCAAGAGCCTTAATCGCTCCCTGTTATTTTTTGCTTTAATCTTTCATCAATGACTTTTTTTGTTCTTTAAAGTGCCATTCAAATGATCTTTGTATCTGTCATATGTACTTCCAAAGCAAATAAATGCATTTTACCCATATGTTCCATTTTAGCCATATTTGCTATGTTTCTTGACTTACAAGGAAATAAAATACAAAATTTATACTAGATTCATTTGAGAGATTTTCTAAAGTAAGAAAACATAAAAAAAATTGTGTAAAATTGTCCTTCAGATGGGCAATAACTCCTTATGGCATGTATGGGGTCAATTGACAATTTTGGTCAAGTTGATTAAATATTTATAGATCTTACTTCATGTACTTTGCTGAACAACTTTGCTGTTTTAATAGTTTATCCTTATCTGTGTTAAAAATTTGGTAAAACTACAAAATCACAATTTGTTACAAAATTTTGAATTTGCTACTCAATTTGGCCATAATAAATAATACAAGTTTGCCCAAACGTTACCTACCCAGAAAAAAGCTGCCTACTCAAATTCTTTTATTGTCCTGATTGAAGAAGGTTTTTTTTAATCAAATAGGCATGAAGACTAATAAACATCTGATACTTCAATTTCTTTTTTTGAAAAAAAAGAAAGTTCTTTTTTTGAAAAAAGAAAGAAAATACCTACCTACCTACCCACTGTCTCAACCTTTGGGTAGGGTTTGGGCAAACCCAAATATTTTTAAGTGTGGCCTTAAGATATTTAAAAATAACTTATTTCCATAAGTCCCCTGACTGTTTAAGGTTATTCTGGTCATATTTTTTGTATTCATAATTCTAGAATAAAAAGTATGAAAAAAGTGTCCAATTAGTGATAAATAACATATTAGCCTGTTAGATAATAACAATGGCACTTTTTTCAGCATTCTCTAAAGAACACAAATCAAGGGTGCTCGCATACATGAAAGGCAGCTTAACTGAGTGCTGCCTAAAAAATCATGCATCTAAGACTAAATGTATACTTACATGAATAGTAAAACTAATAACATGAATAATGAAACCAAGTATTCATTTAAAATATTTTTAAGCTTCTTTAAATAAGTGTGTTCCGGCCCTGATGGTACATTTTCAAGTTGTCCACGAGTGTGTTCCAGCCCTGATGATACATTTATAAGTTGTTTACGAGTGTGTTCCGGCCCTGATGATACATTTATAAGTGGTTTATGAATGTGTTCCGGCCCTGATTGTACATTTATAAGTTGTTTACGAGTGTGTTCTGGCGCTGATAGTACATTTATAAGTTGTTTACGAGTGTGTTTCAGCCCTGATGGTTCATTTATAAGTTGTCTACGAGTGTGTTCCGGCCCTGGTGGTACATTTATAAGTTGTCTATGAGTGTGTTCCGGCCCTGGTGGTTCATTTATTAGTTGTCTACGAGTGTGTTCCGGCCCTGGTGGTACATTTATAAGTTGTTGATAAGTGTGTTCTGGCCCTGATGGAACATTTATAAGTTGTTTATGAGTGTGTTCTGGTCCTGATGGTACATTTATAAGTTGTTTACGAGTTTGTTTCTGCACCAACACTTCCGGTTTATCTTGTTTTAAGATTTTGGGCAAATTGGGAGCTCGAGACGGTTTCTTTCTTTTTCGTGTAGTTTCTTCTTCCTCATCACTATCAGCAGAACATTCAGGATCAATTTTTGCCTTTTTTTTTTTCGGTGGCATTTTTTAAACATATCCAGTAATTACGCAAATTTAAAACACATTAACTAAACATCAGTCATGGCAGTAGCAAACCAATTTTTTTTGTCAGCTTAGATCTTCAGTTTTCTCAGGGAACTGTACAAAATATACATTGTCTGAAAATATATTTTTTTTTTAAATGAGCTTCAGAAAAAAGAAATATGCTTTCTCCAGTTACATATATATATATATGGTACTGATATAAGATGTTATAATACAAAAATGTTGTTATTAAATCGTGTTGACAAATATTTCGGCTCAAAAAATGGCCTTCTTCAAGTGTCACAAGTTTTAACTAATGTATATTGTTAAAACTTGTGACACTTGAAGAAGGCCATTTGTTGAGAATGGCCTTTTTCAAGTGTCACAAGTTTTAACTGGGCTCTTAGGTGGTCGTGTGGTCTAGCGGGACGGCTGCAGTGCAGGCGATTAGGTGTCACGATATCACAGTAGCATGGATTCGAATCCTGGCGAGGGAAGAACCAAAAATTTGCGAAAGCAAATTTACAGATCTAACATTGTTGGGTTGATGTTTAGACGAGTTGTATATACATTATGTACACAGCCATGTATCACCATCATTGATGGCGATCCGATGGATACATCTGTTGTAGGGTTGTCACTGACTCAGACGTACTTATATATATATATATATATAACTCGTCTAAATATCAACCCAACAATGTTAGATCTGTAAATTTGCTTTCGTATATATATAAACGAGTCTAAATTGAAAACTACGTTCAAACCTATGATTGCGTTGGACAAAAACCGCAATTTTTATACATGTGCATGTAAAACAAATTTCGTTGTAGAATGGTCTAATAAAGGGCTGCGCTTTAGCGCATGATACGCCCGTTGTTTGACATGTTTGAAAGACGACGGGCGTATAAAAATGGCAAAAAAGACTACAATGACAATGAGGAGCAGCAAGAAGATAACAGGGAAAGTGAAGATGGTGAAAGTGACTCTACTGAAAGTTATGATCTAAATGAGGAAGTAGGTGATGAAAGTAAGGATTTCATTGATGATGAAGATAAAGATTTCATTGATCATGAGGAGGCCTCTTCTGAGAATGAAAATGAGGATTTTTCTGATGATGAGGACAGTGACTACAGTGAAGAAGACACTGATGATTAAACCTAGTTCAGCTTTTCAATATTTAGCATAAAAAACAAATATCATTAACATTGGCATATAACATAGAAGTCTTCAATGCAATATAAGGAAAGTGATATATGATTATGGGTTTTAGTAATTCTATGGCTGATTTCCAAATTTTATCGTAGTTTGAAAGAAGGTAATTTTCTTGGGGTATATTGCTCATAGTTAGATTCTGTTGAACACTGTAAGGAATCCATACTAAATTATACAAAGATGTATGCAAAAGTTGTTCAAATGGTGCTTAATATGGTGGATAATGATTATTACCTTTTTATTGTTTAGAATATTCACAAGATGATCATATTGATAAATGTTTAGGAGACTTGATTTCCTTATTTTTTTCATAAAATGACACCCTTTAACATTTAAGGAATATTTAGTCACATGTTAGGATTTTCATGTTGTCACTTGTTCACTTATTATGTGCTATTGTAGACTAGTTATGTTTTATAAAAAAAATTATTGCGCTCAACCCTTCCACTGAAACCAAACTCTATAAAAAAAAAAAGCTAAGGTATCATAAATTTGTGATTTCAATTGCAACCAATTTTAACAAGAGTAAAACATCCTATATGCAAAAACAGTATTTAATTTTTATCCATAGCTTAGGCAGCAACCATTTGATTTTCAGGGGGGGGGGGGGGTGGGGGCTATGGTTTTTTTTTGAGAAAAAAGTTTGTTTCCAGTTTTTGGAGAAAACAATAATTTGTTTTTGATTCTGAGAAAAAAAAATTGTTTGTTTCACCCTCAGCTGCCACTATATGTAATGCTAAAATTGAAAGAAAAAAAATTGTTTTCGACTTGTCGCGAAAAAAATAGATTGTTTTTCGCCACAGGCGAAAAAAAAAAGTTTGTACAGAAAAAAAAAACATAACTCCCCCCCCCAGAAAATCAAATGGTTGCTGCCTTAGATAGTAACAAGAATGTGTCCTCAGTACACGAATGCCCCACTCGCACTATCATTTTCCATGTTCAGTGGACAGTGAAATTGGGGTAAAAACTCTAATTTGGCATTAAAATTAGAAAGATCATATCATAGCTATATAGGGAACATGTGTACTAAGTTTGAAGTCGATTGGACTTCAACTTCATCAAAAACTACCTTGACCAAAAACTTTAACCTGGAGCGGGACAGACGGACGAATGGACAGACGGACGGACGGACGCACAGACCAGAAAACATAATGCCCCTCTACTATCGTAGGTGGGGCATAAAAATGTTATCATAAAATTATATATGCCTCAGGGAACAGTTAGTATCTCAGGGACTGCTAATGTGCTTTCATCCTTGCAACCATTCAATAATAGTACAAACATATGACATTCATGGAACCTATTTTTTACAAGAAATTTAATGTTTTAAATTGAACTAAAGATTTTACAAATTTTATGTTTTCATCAGATTTTATTAAGTATTATTTGTTACATCAATAGATATAAACAATTCACCAAAGTTTCATAGACATTGGTGAAAGCCTTTTTGAGTTATTGTCTGAAGTGTTAAAAATCCCCCTTTTTTTATGAATAAAGCCCCATAAATCCAAAACTTAAAATCTGAAATTTATAAAAATTGAAAGGGAGCTTACATCAATAGATATAAACAATTCACCAAAGTTTCATGGACATTGGTGAAAGCCTTTTTGAGTTATTGTCCGAAGTGTTGAAAATCCCCCCTTTTTTATGAATAAAGCCCCATATACATCCAAAACTTAATATCTGAAATTTATAAAAAACGAAAGGGAGCTTACGTCAATAGATATAAACAATTCACTTAAGTCTCATGGAAATTGGTGAAAGTGTTTTTGAGTTATTGTCCGAAGTGTGGATGACGGACGGACGGATACCATAATACGTCCCGTCTAAAAGACTGGCGTATAAAAACAGCACAAACAACATTTTCCAAAAGACCAAAAAAGTGAAAAAGTATATATTTTAAACAAAACGCATTTGACTAACAGGTCGAACAACTGATGTTCTTTAACCCTGCTGACTGCCATTGGCGATTGCTAAATAAAATTGATCACAAGATGTAACAAAATGATCTTAATATAAATTTAATACTAAACAGAAAGAATTTTTTTTTAACTTGTGGCAACGATGTTATGCCACAAACATACTTTGCCAATATTTTTTTAGTACACCAGATCCGGATTTCGACAATAAATGTCTCTTCAGTGATGTTAGGGATCGAAACGGTATTTGAAAGGCCATATAATATAAGAAGTACCCTCATTTTTAGATAAGACTCTTGAATTTTAAAAGTCAATATAGGATGAACGGATCATATAAACCGGAGGGAAAATATGATACAAGCCCAAACGAAAAAATATAAACGAGTCTAAATTGAAAACTACGTTCAAACCTATGATTGCGTTGGATAAAAACCGCAATTTTTATACGTGTGCATGTAAAACAAATTTCGTTGTAGAATGGTCTAAAAACAGCACAAACAACATTTTCCAAAAGACCAAAAAAGTGAAAAAGTATATTTAAACAAAACGCATTTGACTAACAGGTCGAACAACTGATGTTCTTTAACCCTGCTGACTGCCATTGGCGATTGCCAAATAAAATTGATCACAAGATGTAACAAAATGGATCTTAATATAAATTTAATACTAAACAGAAAGAAAATTTGTTTAACTTGTGGCCACGATGTTATGCCACAAACATACTTTGTCAATATTTTTTTAGTACATCAGATCCGGATTTCGACAATAAATGTCTCTTCACTAGACTTCAGTGATGTTAGGGATCGAAACGGTATTTGAAAGGCCATATAAAAAGTACCCTCATTTTTAGAAAATATATAAAAGAGATTGCAAACAAATGAAAATTTTGCACTATTTTTTTTACTATTTAATCCTACAGTTTTAATACATGTTATACATGTTATACAGGCACTAATACAATAAGTTGCAAAATTCATATATTTTTAAATGTTATCCGAGATTTTTTGAGAAATTGACATTATTTCAAAGCCCCTAAAATCATAAAATTCCTGACATAAAAAGTATTTTTCAATATTTACAGTTGACCTAAAATAGACATGATAGAAGCAGGATATGTCATCTCATGCACATGAATAAATACACTTTAAAAATATGAAGCAAAAACTCATCAATGTATCTAGATGTAGCCATGGGCTATCTGTTGTTGAGAGGGAGTTTCTAAAGGATTTCATTCAATTTTAAATTGATAAAAATAAATGGGGAATGTGTCCATAGGGACACAGATGATGCCTCCTCTAGCATAGAACATTATAAAAGGGACATAACTCAAGAACTGTAAAAATGAAGCTGCAAAAATTTGAACTTAAACTGAGTTTAGTAATCCAAACTGCTTGAAAGCACTGAACATGCTGCATCGTAAAGATTGCTTTAATTTATCAGTTGCAAGTAAAATTGAATATTGCATCGTATAAAGCATTGGTTTTATTTGATTCAACTACTATTCTGGACAAAGAAAGATAATCCAATTTTCAAAGAATATTTTAACCAGATGCTCCACAGGGCACAGCTTTATACAACTGCAAAGGTGGAACCCTGAACGGTTGGGGCAAGTATGGACACAACATTCAAGCTGGATACAGCTCTGAATTTGGATTGTGATTAAATAGTTGACACAGCATAGGTTTCTGACACAGAATGAATGTGATCTAATGAACTTAAATTTTTTTTGGGCTTTTGAGCAATTCACTTAGCGGTTGAATCCTCTCAAAAAAAATATTTGAAGAAATTTTCTTTTTAATTTCTGAAATCTGAAATGAGAAAAATTTACCCCCCCCCCCCTTTTTTTTTGACCACCCCTTTCCCTCATTCCAAAAATTATCTTAATTCAAATTTCTAATGGAGTTTGCAACATTTCTAATAGAGTTTGCAACATTTAGAGTTTGCAACAATAACTTCTCATTTAAAAACATCATAAACATGATAAAATATTAAAATATAAAATGTCATACAGTCATGGTTAAAATTAATATTAATTAATACATTGTAATAAGTAACTTCTAAAAAATTAAATGGGGAATGTGTCCAAAGGGACAAAGATGATGCTCCCGCTAGCATATAATGTTATGAAGGGACATAATTCAGGAACTGTAAAAGTGAAGCTGCAAAAAAATTAACTTAAACTGAGTTTAGAGGTAATAAGCATTATATACACATTTCATTAAAGTTAGTTGAGACAAACTTAAATTAAGAGAACAGAAACGAAAAAATTCTTTAATTTTTCCACTTGTAAAGGGGCATAACTCTAGAATGGTAATCAAAGTGCTTGTAATCACTGAATGATAAAGATTGCTTCAATTTATCAGTTGGTAGTAAAAGTAATTATTAATTAACTGCACTGTTATTGGACTTAATATGATGAAAACTGCCTATGCAATATAATGTGTAGACTGGGCCAATACAGAATAACTAGGCCAATACAGATTTTTTTCTGTATTGGCCGAGTTATTCTATATTGGCCGAGTTGACACAAGTGCAGGATTTCGGAACGTCTCTAGGTTTTACATCGAAAGTCACGATAAACACAAATTGAAAGTAAACAGTTGTTTTGAAGACGCAGTTGTCATTTAGTTATCTTAAACATGCTGAAAATGTCAGTATGGCATACATTTCAGGCGAAAGACGGTCACATTCATTTAAAAGGTATTTTGAAAGCAGACGTGACGTGACGATAAAACTATTTCAGGTTTGGGGAACGAGTAGATTATCACAAAGTTCATTTCTTGACGACCTCATAATTTCACGATTTTACACATCGATTTTAAATTAGTTTCTGCATTACACATGCAATGGCAGTACCTTTCCAATTACTATTTATGTGTTGCGTCTAAATTTAAGTTGTAACACTTTATAGTGACTGAAAAGGGTAGAAAAATTCATCAGATGAGAAAATGCTGAAGACACCTGGAAACAGCACCAGATCATTATGTATTGCATCTAATAAAAAGAAACAAACTGAGATTTGGATAGTTCCACTTCAAGGTAAAAATATTTATCTCTTTTGAAACGAAATTAAAAAAATATTGTAACACTGTAGTTAATTAATAAAGATATTATTACGTGTATTTCTGTATTGGCCTTGTTATTGGTCCTCGGCCAGCTGTATTGGCCTTCGGCTTCGCCTCAGGCCAATACAGCAAGCCTCGGACCAATAACAAGGCCAATACAGAAATACTTACGTAATAATATCATAATATTGCATTGTATATTGTATATATATAGCATTGATTTAAGTTGATTCAACTAATATTCTGGACAAAGAAGAATAACTCCAATTTTCAAAGATTTTAAAGAAGATTTCATAAAGCATATTGGTTCAAGATGATTCAATAACAATTCTGGACAAAGAAAGATCAACTCCAATTTATTGTCTTGAAACTACAAAAATGCTTGTTTTTGGCCTTTTGTTCCTAGACTGTGTGCCCAATAACCCTTAAAATATATCCCAACCTTCTACTTATAGTATTAAACATTGTGATACAATTTCAGAACAATTGAAATACTAATACACAACTTTTTGTCCTGAAACTAGATAACTGGTGTCTTTGGGCCCCTAATTCCTAAACCTTTGGGACCATAACCCCCAAAATCAATTCCAAGCTTCCTCTTGTGGTTATAAATATTGTGTTAAAATTTCATTTATTTCGTTTCACTTATTGTAAAACCTATAAGATCACTGTCACTTCTTTGAGAGCAAAATAGGTGGAATTTGAATAAAGTGACGTTATTTGAAAACATGGAAAGTGGTTAATGTTGAGCTTTCCCAATACAGTCAGAACTTCAGGTAAAAATAAATCAGATTTCAAATTAATGTATCTATGATGAAAAATAAATGTAAATATGTACAGGACAGATGCGGGTTGTTATAATTGTGCTTAGTTTTCTATTTTTGTTGAGGGGGAAATCCCAAACGGGTTTAACTTTTAGAAAGTGTGAACTTGGGTACTTAATTTCGGATTAATTATCCTGGGGTTTGACCCAGAGCAGATTTTTATCCTGTGAACATGGTACTAGCATGACTAGAAAATGTTGCGATATAACCTGATAACTATCGATTCAATCTTCTGTAGTAATATTGTATTTTGATTGGATTAGAAAATTTGTATTTTTTCTCTGCTGCCAGTGCTGGGTAAATTCAAAATAAATGAGGCACAAACTGATTTATTTTTGTCAATTTTCAACCTAGTTGAAATAGTTTTTCTTCAGTAATATTAATTAGGTTGTATGTTCATTGAAGTTTGTAAATCCAAACAACAAGAAAATCAAGAAAAAATTAAAAAGTTTCAGCATTTTTATTAACAGGATATAACAAAAAAAACTATAACATGAACACATTGCATACCTTTTGAAAAGAATTTAAAACAGACATTAACAGTTTTTTAGTGCAATTAATCACTGGAACTATATAGTTATTAGTTTCAGGCATAAATACAGTTTGTTTTACATTCTTTTTATTAATTATTATTTTTTTTGGTCATTTCCCTCCCTCATTTTTTTTAAGGTTGGTTCAAAAGTTTTTATATTAATAAGTGAAACTGCGAGCTACTGCTCACTTATGCCCCCGCTGCAAGTGGATAATATTGATAGTGTAAAAATATGGAAGTGTTAGGTTAACAGAAAGTTGTCGAGTGGTGAATCTGAAAACGCATCACACTGTATAGGTGACTTATATAAACCATGAAACCAAATTTCAGAAATCCTTGTATTGTTGTTCCTAAGAAAAATGTGACAAAAAATTTTCAACTTGGCTATATATATCATGTGTAAAATCATATCATGTGTAAAATCATACAAGTGTTTGGTAAACAGGAAGTTGTTGAGTGATGAATCTGAAAACCCATCACACAGTATAGTTGACTTATACATGTATAAACCCTGAAACCAAATTTCAGAACTTGGCTATCATGTGTAAAATCATACAAGTGTTCGGTAAACAGGAAGCTGCCGAGTGATGAATCTGAAAACGCATCACACTGTTAAGCTGACTTATATCAAGTGTGAACCAAAATTTCAAAAATCCTAGTAGTGTAGTTCCTGAGAAAAATGTGACGAAAAATTTTCAACTTGGAAATTTATATAAATGGCAATGAAATACAGTTAAAAAGCTTACTTTTTTTTTATTTATTACGTACATGTTGATTTTCTGAAAATGGTGCTAGAAACAAATTTTCTTTCAATTTCAAAATTCCTTGTTTACCGTTTACATTGACATCATTTTGTTTTATAGACAAGTTCCAGATGGAACAAAATCTGATAATCATAATAATAAAGACAAAAATGTATACTTCCACTTCCACTGTGTTGTTTTATACACAATTTAAGACATCTTTTTTTTCATATATATACACTTTATTTGATATTGGATTATTGCAGTTTGACATACATGTAACTAAGCATTGACTGAAATTGCCATAAGACAGCATAACAGTTCTTTCCTTTTTTCTCACAGATATAGTCTAGAGGTTGCAAAACATGCATAAGTGTTAAAAACAGTACCAACAAACTCTTATAATGTCATATTTCATCCAAATATCTGCCTTTATGAAATATCAAGATGAGGAAAAAGAATAAAAACGTTTTACAGAAGTAATTTTGTGTAAATGTGTAAGGTCATGAAGGTTGTATAGCTACATTTTTTTTTATTACACTTAAAAGTCCCAGTCCCACTAGACCACGATCGCAGGAATCTAATTCTTCACAGACAATACCAAAGGACAATATCATCATCGTATAATAAAAATGTATGACTTGGATGGAAGGTAGTCACATTGACACTCATACTACATCTTCTTATATCGATGTGTAGGGTACTATTGATAAGGCATTAAAACATTAACTTAAACTACCGGTTAACCGGTTAATTGGTCGAACGATTATTCGAGTAACCGGTTAGTCAAAAGTTTTCGATTTGACAACACTATAAAATTGATTAAAAATGAACATTTTGCTTCTTTTAAGTTAAGCAAGGTTTATTCCTTTGATGCTATCATTTAGCTGCAAATTCTATTTTAGTTGAAAAAATGCTATAATAATGGCTTTACATAATGAACTGATACTTTCTTAAAAGATTTTTCCCAGCAGTGGGAGTATTTTTCCTGTATAGTTCAAGGTTTCATCTTTAAGATTATGTAATAAAATTCTAATGTTCGCGATAAAAATTTCACTGTTCAGGGGTGTTGAAATTAGTGGGGTTTATAAAAATAATGATACTTAAAGAAGTGATTTTTGGGAAAGAAATTGAGGTACATGTATGATACTTAAAGTCTTAAACAAGTGATTTTTATGTCATTATCCTAGATTCAGTACAAGGTCATCACCTGAAATGACCTGGTCATCCTATCAACACAGATGTTGGTTCTGATAGTTTTAGAAACATAATTAGTCCCTGGATCATTAGTATTCTATATTTAAAGCTACAATGAAAATTAAATCACTTCTTCTAGTGATTAATTTGTACTACTTAAAAAGGTGATTATCAAAGAAAGACAACTCTTATTTCCAACCTTTATGAAAATAATGTTACTTGAATCAGTGATTTAGAAAATCACTCATTTAATTAAGTCCGCTTACTGATCACGTTTTCACTACGACCATACCACGGGTTATTTGATTACATCTTACCATGCTTCTACTGGGATCATAGCACGTTCTTACCACAATTATACTACATGCATGTTCATACTGCGATCTTACTACGTACTCTGCAATAATGTCAATATCATGTTCCATATCAATACGTGGGCGTGGTATTAGGAGTAGAAGTAGAGGCAGAAGGAGCTCTAATAGTTATGATTGTGAATCATGATCCAGCACAGATGTCGGACCTATCAACCCCGTTGAACCTGAATCAGAACCTTATCATAATGTTGGTCCGTCAAACTTAAAACAACGATGTTTTAGTGATCCATACACAGGATCAATTATGAGATCCACACACAGCAGAATATAACTAGAGGCTCTAAAGAGCCTGTGTCGCTCACCTTGGTCTATGTGAATATTAAACAATGGACACAGATGGATTCATGACAAAATTGTGTTTTGGTGATGGTGATGTGTTTGTAGATCTTACTTTACTAAACATTCTTGCTGCTTACAATAATCTCTATCAATAACAGTACTTTCTGCGGAAAATGTTATTGAAAATCTTCAAATTTTAAGAAAATTGTTAAAAATTGACTATGAAGGGCAATAACTCCTTAGGGGGTCAATTGACTATTTTGGTCATAGTGACTTATTTTTAGTTCTTACTTTGCTGTACATTATTGCTGTTTACAGTTTATCTCTATCTATAATAATATTCAAGATAACAAAAAAACAGCAAAATTTCCTCAAAATTACCAATTCAGGGGCAGCAACCTAACAACCTATTATCCAATTCATCTGAAAATTCCAGGGCAGATAGATACAGTTTATCTATATCTATAATAATATTCAAGATAATAACCAAAAACAGCAAAATTTCCAGAAAATTACCATTTCAGGGGCAGCAACCCAACAACGGAATGTCCAATTCATCTGAAAATTTCAGGGCAGATAGATCTTGACCTGATGAACAATTTTACCTCATGTCAGATTTGCTCTTAATGCTTTGGTTTTTGAGTTATAAGCCAACAACTGCATGTTCTATTTATAGCCATGGTGGCCATCTTGGTTTGTTGGCCGAGTTACCGGACACATTTTTTTAACAAGATTATCCCCAATGATGATTATGGCTAAGTTTAGTTAAATTTGGCCCAGTAGTTTCAGAGGAGAAGATTTTTCTAAAAGATTACTAAGATTTACGAAAAATGGTTAAAAATTGACTATAAAGGACAATAACTCCTAAAGTGGTCAACTGACCATTTTGGTCATGATGACTTATTTGTAGATCTTACTTTGCTGAACATTATTGCTGTTTACAGTTTATCTATATCTATAATAATATTCAAGATAATAACCAAAAACAGCAAAATTTCCAGAAAATTACCATTTCAGGGGCAGCAACCCAACAACGGAATGTCCAATTCATCTGAAAATTTCAGGGCAGATAGATCTTGACCTGATGAACAATTTTACCTCATGTCAGATTTGCTCTAAATGCTTTGGTTTTTGAGTTATAAGCCAAAAACTGCATTTTACCCCTATGTTCTTTTTTAGCCATGGCGGCCATCTTGGTTGGTTGGCCGGGTCACCGGACACATTTTTAAACTAGATACCCAAATGATGATTGTGGCCAAGTTTGGTTAAATTTGGTCCAGTAGTTTCAGAGGAGAAGATTTTTGTAAAAGTTAACGCAGGACGACGAATACGGAGGACGATGCCGGACGTCAAGTGATGAGAAAAGTTCACTTGGCCTTTCGGCCAAGTGAGCTAAAAATAAGCTAGAAATGGTACAGAGGCGTGCGGCCCAATATGTATGTAACAATTACCACAACACCAGTAGTGTTACATCCATGTTAAACGAACTACAATGGCCCTCACTCACTGAGCGCCGCCTCAAAACTAGACTTATCATGTTCTACAGTACAAGGTCATCCATGGACTCATTGCAATCCCATCACTAGTCCTCATACCATCAGATACTAGAACAAGAAAATTACATACTCAAACATTTAGGCAAATATCCACCTTTAATTAGACAGCTACAAATGGTCATTCTTTCCGCAAACAATCATCCAACATTTGTCCAATGGAACTTGTTACCACAAGTTTTGGTAGCATGTCAAACCATTGAAACCTATAGAGATCAGTTGACACCAACTGTTCTCCACAACATAATTTAATTCTATAAATAACAATGTACATATTTTTTAATCACTTGTTGTTTTCTTTCATTTAAATATCACCAAGTATTCTACAATTTAAAGATATATTTTTGTTCATATTTTTAATCATATACTCCGCGCATGCAACAGTTCGTAATCTTTAATCAATGAAGCTGTAACTGTATATCAGAAGAAGAAGAAGGATAAAATTGATGATACAGATGTGTCAATCATGTTTGAGCGATAAGAGAAAAAGGACAAGAAAAATAACATACAAACAAAACTATTAATACATTTGCGCTCAACTAAAAAACCCAAAGTGGTAAGAGAGGAATTCTAACTAGGGTAGTGAGAATTATAATGGAATTTTGAAGTGAAGGATGTGTGAGGGGATTGTTTGGTAGGTACTGAACTTCGTCAGCCGTAAGCAGTTGGCTAAGAAAGTACTTCTTTGACTTTATCTCAGTCTGCCTAGTTACTCAAAGGTCCTGAGTTCATTCCCAGTGGAGACAAAGATGATTTTGTATGTTGAATCATGCACTCGGTTTACACTTTGCAGTCAATATTGATAAATTGAATTTTTTGATAAACAAAAATCACAGGCACTTGTCTCAGAAAAAAAAATTCCTATATACCTTATTATAACACAAGGTACTTAACTTGCATTTTAGAAAAAAGTCAGGTGGTGACGAAGTTCCGTTATATGCCGCTTTATAGGCTGTCAACCCCGCTAAAACTTGTTATATCGTAAATCTAAATTGATTTATCTTTACAATCATGACAATGGTGTATAACATGCCTTCAATTGTTGTCGGAATCATCCGTAGCAATCCTACCAAAGTATGTCAATCGTAATAATTTTGCAAACCGCTTTCTTCTAAAATGCAAGTTAAGTACCTTGTGTTATAATAAGGTATATACTATAGGAATTTTTTTTTCTGAGACAAGTGCCTGTGACAAAAATAGACTGTCACTAGTATAAATTATAAAGGAGTAGGTTCAGTAAGACCCCTTTTTGGCCCCTTTATAGCAGTTTTACAAAATTGTTAAAATGTAAACCTTTAGTTATTTATTGGACAGTAGAATGCTTCTCCTACATAAATATGGGCTGTTTTTGACAATACAATGCACATATATCCGGTACTAGCACCATTAAGTCATGCTAAATTACTGAAATCCTCATAATTCTAGCATTTTAGTTAAATATTGTAGACGGTTTTTGTGTAAAACGAAAGTGGCCGCATTCGTGTTCATCCTTAATATTGAAATGTAAGTTGTATTTTATGATAATACATAACATATATAAAGGTTGAGGATGAACACGGATGCGGCCACTTTCATTTTTACCAAAAACCATCTGAAAAGTGACATTTTTCGGCATATTATTATTAGGTAGATTTTTCATATTTGAGCTTGAATCGGATCGTTTTTAATGACTCAGTCTGTTAAAATCTTTCACATAAACTAATTAATTTAAATAAAATAGACACTTAAGTGTTTAAAAAGTGGTAAAAATCTTTCATCAGATGAACCTGAAATTTGAGGCAAAAATCGGTCCTTACCGGACCTACTCCTTTGTAATTGAAATGTGTTTTAGTATAATTTCATATGATTTGTAATTGACAACTGCAATCAATTATCAATATATAATCTGAATTTAACCTTCTATATTTTACATTTGTTATTTAAATTTTGAATCGATACCTACTTTCGTTTTGTTTCTGTGTGGGCTTTATCTTATTTTACCGCCTTTTTTTGTCCTCCTTGTAACACGATAGGACGGGTTACACTAAAGACCTGAAAGTGGACCTGAAAAGACCTGAAAATATACGACTAAAATTATTCAAATTGCAATTACTTTTTTTTATTATTGGATGGAATTTCTTTAAGTTGGGATTTTATTAATTGTAAATATCCATTTTTTCATTAAAATTCAAATGTTTTAAATAAAAAACAAAATTTTGATGCCAAAAGTTGGACCTGAAGGGAAAAATGACCTGAAGGGCCCTGGAGATCTATGGTCGGACTAATTCTAACTTCAATAACTTTTTTAATATTCAGTGGTAATCTTTCAAGTTTAGATTTTGTGAAACTAAAAGTTCAGTATAATGATAAAATTAAAAAAAATAATGTGAAAAACATCGTTGGGGTGTGAAAACTCGGACCTGAACGGAAAATTAAATCAATAACATAAGTTTGCTTGAAAAGGCTGCGGTCAGATTAATATTCAAGATATTTAACTGTTTTCAATCAATCTCATTGAAATATGAATTTTATTATAGGAAAGGTATAATCAGAGACATATATACACATATGTCTCTGGTATAATATATCATTGAAATGATAAAGAATTTTATCGAAATTATAATGGTTGAGCTACAAAATTCGGACCTTGTCGGGAAATAAAAGACATGAATGGATCATAGGGGTAGATATATTTACACTTGCACAACATTGTTTTTTCTATTTGTTTTTATTTTAGACAAAAGTCTATTGAAAAGAACGAATGACTTTATATTTATACAGGAACATATTTGAATACAAAATACCATATATGTTGATGATGAATCCTGAACCTAAAGAGAAAAAAAGAAGATTGCCCAATGGCATTATTCAAACTAATTCAACTTGCTTAAACTGCATTAATATACATTAAAGCAGGTCTTAAACTGTTTTATTTATAAAATGAAAATAATAGTATTGCTGCCCCATAAACCAAATGTAATTTAAAGACGCGTGTTTGTCGATTGGAATGTTTTAATTACATAACGTGTGCCGGATGTAATTCACACCTTGTATTGATATGAGGTAATAATTGGATCATTAGTCTAAATAAACATTTCACTTTAATCTTTTAATTGGATTATTGTTAAACTTTTATATTTTTCAGTATCACAAGTTGCTTTTGACTCTTCTTGAATGAAAATGCAAATGTTTTATAAGCTATGTTGAATTAACTTGGCTATATATACAGGTTCATTCACATACTTCATTTTTGTCGAGCCTTCGACTAGTCGAAAAAGCGAGACATAGCGATCCTACATTCCGTCGTCGTCGGCGGCGTCGTCCACAAATATTCACTCTGTGGTTAAAGTTTTTGAAATTTTAATAACTTTCTTGAACTATCCTGGATTTCTACCAAACTTGGACAGAAGCTTGTTTATGATCAGAAAATAGTATCCAGAAGTAAATTTTGTAAAAATAAAATTCCTTTTTTTCCCGTATTTTACTTATAAATGGACTTAGTTTTTCTGCCAAGCCCATTACATTCACTCTGTGGTTAAAGTTTTTAAATTTTTTATAACTTTCTTAAACTATCCTGGAATTGTACCAAACTTTGACAGAAGCTTGTTTATGATAAGAAAACAGTATCCAGAAGTAAATTTGTAAAAATGAAATTCCAATTATTCTGTATTTTACTAGCTTATAAATGGACTTACTTTTTCTGCCAGGAGACATAACATTCACTTTGTGGTAGTAAAGTTTTTAAAATTTTGATAATTCTCTTAAACTATCCTGGATTTGTACCAAACCTGGACAGAAGCTTGTTTCTAATCATAAAAAAGTATCAAGAAGTAAATTTTGTAAAAAAAATCAGTTTTTCCTGTATTTTACTCATAAATGTTTTTTCTTCCAGATAACATTACATACAGTCTGTAGAGTAAGTTTTTTTTAAACATTTTTAAGGATTTTAACCAAAATTGGACAGAAGCTTCTGACAATCAAAAGATAGTATTGAGAGGAATATTTTTATTGATTTTTTTCATCATTTTTGTTGAGTGTGTAATTAACAGCAAAAGTAGGCGAGACACTGGGTTCCGCGGAACCCTACACATTTTCATTCAACAGGTCCGAAGTTTGTCACACCAAAGTGCAGGTTACAGACTCGGGACACGCACACAAAGATTGTGACGGGGTTATCATGGCGGTTTAAAGGCACCAAACCTTTTTTCTGATTTTTTTTATTTCTATAGTATATCATATTTCTTTGACTTATAAGTTTTGACATGCAAGTTTTGATTATTCTTTGGTATCTCCATTTTTTTTTTTACTTGTATCAGTTTTGCGTATCATATATTATCTTCCGTCAATAAAAATTAGAAAGAAGATGTGGTGTGATCCCAATGAGACAGATCTCCACAATAGACCAAATGACATCGAACATGAAAAGTTAACAACCATATTTTTCGTCTATGTTTATTATTTTCGTTTAAAAAAAAATATAGCGAAATTTAAGGCTCATTCAGATTTTTAACTTTCCGTTCAGGTCCGAGTTTTGATACCCCAACGATATTTATGCCCCACCTACGATAGTAGAGGGGCATTATGTTTTCTGGTCTGTGCGTCCGTTCGTCCGTCCGTCCGTTCGTTCGTCCGTCTGTCCCGCTTCAGGTTAAAGTTTTTGGTCGAGGTAGTTTTTGATGAAGTTGAAGTCCAATCGACTTCAAACTTAGTATACATGTTCCCTATGATATGATCTTTTAAATTTTAATGCCAAATTAGAGGGTTTACCCCAATTTCACGGTCCACTGAACATAGAAAATGATAGTGCGAGTGGGGCATTCGTGTACTGGGGACACATTCTTGTTTTCATATATTTTTATATATATTATCATTAAATTGAATTTTTTTGTTTCACAAAATCAAAAGTTGAAAGATATCCACTGAATATTAAAATAGTTATTGAAATTAGAATTAGTCCGACCATAGATTTTCAGGTCCCTTCAGGTCTTTTCATTTCTCCCTTCAGGTCCAACTTTTGACATAAAAAAATTGTTTCTTATTTAAAACATTTAAATTTTATTGAAATATGGATATATACAATTAATAAAATTCCAACTTGAAGAAATTCCATCCAATAATAAAAAAGTTATTGCAATTGAAGGATCGCGTTTTGGTCGATGGTGGAGATTAATTCATATCTTCTATGTCAATATCTATAATTGAAAATTTCTGTAAGAACAAATTCTGCTAATTGGTTTATATCGAGTTCTATATCTCTATCATTGTTGAAAGTATTTTAGTTATAAAAAATATCCTACTCGTCATCACCAATCTTGACTATTCGTTAGATTGACTCAGATTAATTAAAATGTTTTCTTCAAAATCTAATTTTAACCCATTTGTTTATGCAAACAATAAACCGGTCCAATATAAAGATAAGGCAAGGATATCAAGATCGACGCTTTCACACTATTTATAATATATATATATCCATTATTCTCTAATAATTACATTAGATGCATGTTTCATTATAATACTTTATTCTGATTGGCTATAACTGCACATCACGTGTCATTCCTTAAGCAACTGCATACACTCAATAAAACTTATTCATTCATGATAACACGTGGTCCCACAATAAAGTGCATAGGTGAATTAAATAAAACAATTATAAAATTAGTGTTTTCATGATCATTGCTAAAAAAAATGTAATTATAAGTTTTGAATGCTTCTTTTTGTAACTTCATAGGGTTGTAAAACCGTTGACCGTGCGCACATTTTTAGAATGAAGCGCTTCATACAAAATGTACTTCGGTCAACGCTTTTACACCCCAATGAAGTTACAAAAAGAAGCATTGAAAAACAGGTACTCGGAATAAAAACACGGTAGAATGAAAGTACGCTCTTAAATTTTGTTTATACTGAGTCGTTCAATAATTTTCTTAATTTCAAGGCAGCTAAATTCAAGTGCAACATAGACATTTAGCTGCTTGATAAAGCTAGTTGGTCTAACGAAATATTGCGTTTATTTTCATCATTTTGTAAATATTTTAAACATTCTTATATTTACATACCAAATAGTGTGTTAAAATTACATTGTTAGGCAATCCATATATATATATATACAACTCGTCTAAACATCAACCCAACAATGTTAGATCTGTAAATTTGCTTTCGCAAATGTTTTGTTCTTCCCTCGCCGGGATTCGAACCCATGTTACTGAGATATCGTGACACCAAATCGCCTGCACTGTAGCCGTCCCGCTAGACAACATGACCACCAGGGCTTCATAAAAATGAAGCTTTCGCTGGCCATGTGTTACCTTTCCATGTCATTTTTAATCTAGCGTCGTACTACAGTACATGATATATAAGGCATGGAGATGTATATGTCATGTATGTAACTGGAGAAAGCATATTTCTTTTTTCTGAAGCTCATTTAAAAAAAAAAATATATTTTCAGACAATGTATATTTTGTAAAGTTCCCTGAGAAAACTGAAGATCTAAGCTGACAAGAAAATTGGTTTGCTACTGCCATGACTGATGTTTAGTTAATCTGTTTTAAATTGGCATAATTACTGGATATGTTTCAAAAATGCCACCAAAACAAAAAAAGGCAAAAATTGTTAACAAAAAGGCTACCAATGTGGATCCTGAATGTTCTGCTGATAGTGATGAGGAAGAAGAAACTACACGAAAAAGAAAGAAACGTTTCGAGCTCCCAATTTGCCCAAAATCTTAAAACAAGATAAACCGGTAGTGTTGGTGCAGAAACAAACTCGTAAACAACTTATAAATGTACCATCAGGGTCGGAACACACTTGTGAACAACTTATAAATGTATCATCCGGGCCGGAACACACTCGTAAATATTTTGATTTGAGCGTCACTAATGAGTCTTATGTAGACGAAACGCGCGTCTGGCGTACTAAATTATAATCCTGGTACCTTTGATAACTACTTACCCCACTTGGTCGATGGCACTGCTGGTGGACGTTTCGTCCCCGAGGGTATCACCAGCGCAGTAGTCAACACTTCGGTGTTGACATGAATATCAATAATGTGGTCATTTTTATAAATTTCCTGTTTGCAAAACACTGTTTTTTTGGAAAAACTAGGGATTTTCTTATCTCAGGTAAAGATGACCTTAGTCGTATTTGGCACAACATTTTGGAGTTTTGGATCCTCAATGCTCTTCATCTTTGTACTTGTTTGACTTTATAAATCTTTTGATATGAGCGTCACTGATGAGTCTTATGTAGACGATATGCGCGTCTGGCGTACTAAATTATAATCCTGGTACCTCTGATAACTACTTACACCACTAGGTCGATGCCACTGCTGGTGGACGTTTCATCTATGAGGGTATCACCAGCCCAGTAGTCAACACTTTGGTGTTGACATGAATATCAATAAAGTGGTCATTTTTATAAATTTCTTGTTTGCAAAACATTGATTTTTTGGAAAAACTAGGGATTTTCTTAACTCAGGTAAAGATTACCTTAGTTGTATTTGGCACAACATTTTGGAGTTTTGGATCCTCAATGCTCTTCATTTTTGTACTTGTTTGACTTTATAAATCTTTTGATATGAGCGACACTGATGAGTCTTATGTAGACGATATGCGCGTCTGGCGTACTAAATTATGATCCTGGTACCTCTGATAACTACTTACACCACTAGGTCGATGCCACTGCTGGTGGACGTTTCATCTATGAGGGTATCACCAGCCCAGTAGTCAACACTTTGGTGTTGACATGAATATCAATAAAGTGGTCATTTTTATAAATTTCTTGTTTGCAAAACATTGATTTTTTGGAAAAAACTAGGGATTTTCTTAACTCAGGTATATATTACGTTAGTCGTATTTGGCACAACTTTTTGGAGTTTTGGATCCTCAATGCTTTTCATCTTTATACTTGTTTGATTTTATAAATATTTTGATATGAGCGTCACTGATGAGTCTTATGTAGACGAAACGCGGGTCTGGCGTACTAAATTTTAATCCTGGTAGTTTTGATAACTACTTGCACCACTGGGTCGATGCCACTGCTAGTGGACATTTCAGCCCCGCGGTTATCACCAGCCCAGTAGTCAACACTTCGATGTTGACATGAATATCAATAATGTGGTCATTTTTATAAATTTCCTGTTTGCAAAACATTGAAATTTTCGAAAAACTAAGGATTTTCTTATCTCAGGTAAAGATTACCTTAGCTGCATTTGGCACAACTTTTTAGAAATTTGGATCCTCAATGCACTTCAACTTATTCCTTGTTTGACATTATAAATATTTTAATATGAGCTTTAATCCTGGTAGCTTTGATAATTATTTACACTACTTGGTCTATGTCACTGCTGGAGGACGTTTCGTCCCCGAGGGTATCACCAGCCCATTAGTCAACATTTCGGTGTTGACATGAGTATCAATAATGTGGTCATTTTAATAAACTTCCTGTTTGCAAAACATTGAAATTTTCGAAAAACTAAGGATTTTCTTATCTCAGGTAAAGATTACCTTAGTCGTATATGGCACAACTTTTTTGAGTTTTGGATCCTCAATGCTTTTCAACTTTGTACGTGTTTGATTTGATAAATATTTTGAGATGAGCGTCACTGATGAGTCCTATGAAGACGAAACGCGCGTCTGGCGCACTAAATTATAATCCTGGTACCTTTGATAATTGTTTACACCACTTGGTCTATGCCACTGCTGGTGGACGTTTCATTCGAGGGTATCACCAGCCCAGTAGTCAACTTTTAGGTGTTGACATAAATATCAATAATGTGGTCATTTTTATAAATTTCCTGTTTGCAAAACATTGATTTTTTTCGAGAAATAGGGATTTCCTTAACTCACGTAAAGATTACTTTAGTCGTATTTGGCACAACATTTTGGAGTTTTGGATCCTCAATGCTCTTCATCTTTGTACTTGTTTGACTTTATAAATATTTTGATATGAGCGTCACCGATGAGTCTAATGTAGACGAAATGCGCGTCTGGCGTACTAAATTATAATCCTGGTACCTTTGATAACTACTTACACCGCTAGGTCGATGCCACTGCTGGTGGACGTTTCATCTATGAGGGTATCACCAGCCCAGTAGTCAACTTTTAGGTGTTGACATAAATATCAATAATGTGGTCATTTTTATAAATTTCCTGTTTGCAAAACATTGATTTTTTCGAAAAAAAAGGGATTTTCTTAACTCAGGTAAAGATTACCTTAGTCGTATTTGGCACAACTTTTTGGAGTTTTGGATCCTCAATGCTCTTCATTTTTGTACTTGTTTGACTTTATAAATATTTTGATATGAGCGTCACCGATGAGTCTAATGTAGACGAAATGCACGTCTGGCGTACTAAATTATAATCCTGGTACCTTTGATAACTACTTACACCGCTAGGTCGATGCCACTGCTGGTGGACGTTTCATCTATGAGGGTATCACCAGCCCAGTAGTCAACACTTCGGTATTGACATGAATATCAATAATGTGGTCATTTTTTTTAAATTTCCTGTTTGCAAAACATTGAATCTTTCGAAAAACTAAGGATTTTCTTATCTCAGGTAAAGATTAACTTAGTCGTATTTGGCACTACATTTTGGAATTTTGGATCTTGAATGCTCTTCAACTTTGTACTTGTTTGATTTTATACATATTTTGATATGAGCGTCACTGATGAGTCTTATGTAGACGAAATGCGAGTCTGACGGACTAAATTATAATCCTGGTACCTTTGATAACTACTTACACCACTAGGGCGACGCCACTGCTAGTGGACATTTCAGCCCCGCGGTGATCACCAGCCCAATAGTCAACACTTCGGTGTTGACATGAATATCAATAATGGGGTCATTTTTATAAATTTCCTGTTTGCAAAACATTGAATCCTTCGAAAAACTAAGGATTTTCTTATCTCAGGGAAAGAATAACTTAGTCGTATTTGGCACAACTTTTCTGGAATTTGGATCCTCAATGCTCTTAAACTTTGTACTTGTTTGACGTCGTAAATATTTTGATATGAGCTTCACTGATGAGTCTTATGTAGCCGAAACGCGCATCTGGTGTAATAAATTCTCATGCTTGTACCTTTGAAAATTATTTAAACCACTGGGTCGATGCCACTGCTCGTTGACGTGTCGTCCCCGAGGGTATCACCAGCCCAGTAGTCAACACTTTGGTGTTGACATGAATATCAATAATGTGGTCATTTTTATAAATTTCCTGTTTACAAAACACTGAAATTTTCGGAAAACTTAGGATTTTCTTATCTCAGATAAAGATTACCTTAGCCGTATTTGGCACAACTTTTTGGAATTTTGGATCCTCAATGCTCTTCAACATTGTCCTTGTTTGACTTTATAAATATTTTGATATGAGCGTCACTGATGAGTCTTATGTAGACGAAACGCGCGTCTGGCGTAATAAATTATAATCCTGGTACCTTTGATAACTACTTACACCACTACATCGATGTCACTGCTGGTGTACGTTTCATCCCCGAGGGTATCACAAGCCCAGTAGTCAACACTTCGGTGTTGACAGGAATATCAATAATGTGATCATTTTTATGAATTTCCTGTTTGCAAATATTTCATACAAGTGAGAGGTTTAGCTAGCTATACAACCAGATTTGATTAACCTTTTTCTATATAAGAAAATGCCAGTACCAATTTAGGTATATAATAGTTGTTATCCATTTAATTGATGTGTTTGAGTTTTAAATTCTTCAATTTGATAAGGAACTTTCCTTGTTGAATTTTCCTCGGAGTTCAGAAATTTTGTTATTTTACTTTTACGTTGAAAAATTAAACATTGATCTGACCAAATGTTTAATTTGGAGTAGACCTTAATTGAAGAGATCACTTTAAATGTGTCTTAGAAACCACTTTGTCGAGAATTGTAAGGATGTTAGGTGCCTATCTACATAAAAAAGGCAAAGTTTATATTTTATATTTAAACTGTCATTTGTAAAGAACTTCTGGATCATTTTAAATCTCGGTCTTTTTCTTAAATCAGTTCTAACACAATTTTTGTTTTTTTCAACCCTGTTTACCACCATTCCCCATATGAAATGATAATTTTGAAAATACTTTGAACGACAACATTATTTTATATTTCTTCCTGTGTGTGACGTTTGCGTTCTGACGTCAAACTCACGACCCTACACTAGAGTTGATGTTAATGAGGTCACAGGACTTCAAATATTTCAATCCGTTATGTGTTGATATAAAATACATATATAAGTAAACAGTTATCAAAGGTACCAGGATTATAATTTAGTACGCCAGACGCGCGTTTCGTCTACATAAGACTCACGTAATCAGTGCGATATTTTACGTTTCAAGTGAGATTCAAAACAAACCGTACATAGCTTTATAATATAGTTAATTGCTGCCTTAGTTTGCTATTAATAAATATTGAAATGTGCATTGTTATTAAGTGCAATATCAGTATTGAGTTCAAATGTAATCTTGGGTCAGTCCTAGTTCTATCTTATTCATTCAAATGACGTCATTTTTCATTTTTTGATGATCTGTTTTACAAATTCAAATGACGTCATCATTTTTTCGTCATTTTTTACAATTTCAAATATGACGTCACTTGGCGTTGTGGTTTAAACATATTCGGATGTGTCTACATATTGTGTTGCAAATGTCTGGTTATGTAATGTATTTCAGTTGTTTCCTGTAATTAGTTAATATTTCAGTTCTATCATGTACAGCTTTTGTTTATTAATTTTATAAATTTACTGTTTGCAAAAGTATAAATTATTCTAAATGATAAGAATGTTCTGGTAACTAACAGAAAACCCTGGCCGTTTTTGGCACAACTTTTTTAATCTTTTAGTCCTCGATGCTGTTCGACTTTGTGCTTGTTTTGGCTTTCAAACTTTTGTATCTGGGCATCACTAGTAAATCTTGTGTGTATAAAATGCACTTCTGGCGTATTAAAATTTTCAACTTGTTGCCTTTTGTTGGCTGTTGTTCGTGTGTTTCTTTGTCAATTGTATTCTCCAATTTATTTATATTGTAGTCCTGTAGTGTTGAGTTGTCATCTTAATGTTATATTTCACATGGCTATAAAAGGAGAGGTTTGGCATGCCACAAAACCAGTTTCAACCCGCCATTTTTTTCTTTAAAAATGTCCTGTACCAAGTCAGGAATATGGCCATTGTTATATTGTAGTTCGTTTCTGTATGTGTTACATTTTAACGTTGCGTCGTTTTTTTTTCTTATTTTTTGAGTGTAAATTCACATTGCGATAAGACGTGTCACGGTACTTGTCTATCCCAAATTCATGTATTTGGTTTTGATGTTATATTTGTTATTCTCGTGGGATTTTGTCTGTTGCTTGGTCCGTTTCTGTGTGTGTTACATTGTAGTGTTGTGTCGTTGTTCTCTCTTATATTTAATGCGTTTCCCTCAGTTTTAGTTTGTTACCCCGATTTTGTTTTTTGTCCATGGATTTATGAGTTTGAACATCGGTATACTTTATTGCCTTTATTCATCAGTGACGCTCATATCAAAATATTTAATAAAGCCAAACAAGTATAAAGTTGAAGATCATTGAGGATCTTAAATTCCAAAAAGTTGTGCCAAATACGGCTAAGCAATGATTGTGGTTGTGAAATTTGATAAATGCTTTTTGTGCTTCTTTGTTAAATATGCGTTTGTTTTTGTTCTAATTGAGATTGTGACACAGTAATGACTGCTATGCCCCTATTTTGACAATTTTACCTTTTATGTCTGTTTTGTTCACGCACGAGCTTTGAATTCTGCCATTTGATTAGGGCTTTCTACTTTGAATTTTTCTCGGAGTTCAGAATTTTTTTATTTTACTTTTTACGTTGAAAAATTAAACATTGATCTGACCAAATGTTTAAATTGGAGTAGACCTGAATTGAAGAAATCACTTTAAATTTGTCTCAGAAACCGCTTTGTAGAGAACTGGAAAAATGTAATGTTCCTATTTACATATTAAAGGCAAAGTTAATATTTTATATTCAAACTCTCAATTGTTAGAGATACCTATTGATCCCGTACACATACTGATCATTATCAAATACTTAAAGATTGAGATTGAGTAATCATAAATTAAAAAATTAAACTGGCAGTCATTAACGGAGGTAGAAATTTTCAGCTAAATGGAATATATTCCTAGATGTGATAGACTTGAAAATATTGTGATATGAGAGTGATTAAGGATGCGCTCCATTTTGTGTTGGAATATCCTCTATATGCTGCAGCAAGAAACATAGTCTATTTTTAAAAAATCCAAAATAGAGAATAATCAATTCAGATAATTTTTTTGCAAATACCCGAACAAAAGTTTTGAAACAAGTAAAAGCATTGGAAAATAAATTTACCAAATTGACACACATAACTGTAGGTTTAAGAACATTATATAAAATAGAATTATCTTTCTTTCACCATATTGTCTCTCTCACAATTTGTTTTTCTTTGCATATTTTTCATGAATCATTTAACAATGTTCAATCAGAATGTGTATATGTTGTCAATCTTTCTTTCTTACTTTCTTGTTTTTAATTGATATGGCATTAAATTCTTCATAGCAAGTTTACTCCAATATAAGTTAATTATATACATGATATAGTCATAGTCATTTTTTAACATTCGAAATATCGGAATCGAAAGTAGAATAGTGTTCAAATCAAGAGCCATGTTTATAGTCGATTGATCTACATTGTAGCTTCTATACTACAATGTATCTAATTACTATAAGCATGTAAGCTGAGAAGTAAATTAAATAACTGATTTGTTACTCTACCTGTAATGGTCTTGTAGGTTACAATTCACCATTAGCTCCTTTAATACGTAAATGACCTAAAGCGACTAATCGTTGCAAATGTATATGACAAAAAAAAAAGATAAAAAATAAATTTATTTTATTATTGTGTCACATATTGATTGATATAAATAAAATACACATCATATTTATATCACCAGTTAAAACATCCAATCAATACCCAGCCATAAAATAAACTTATGAGACACTTTTAAAGTTCTATATTTACACTAAATTCTTATAAAAATCTGTGTTTACACTGAGTTTAAATCATAGTGTCTGTTTAATAAAAAAAAAGATATAGATAAAAATTAATCTAGATGATCAAAAATTGATTTTTTTTAAGATAAAATAACATAATGTTAAACTTTAATACTATAACTATCACACTTATTTATATTGCAATCCATTAAATAAAAAATTGATTCGTTTCAGTATACAATTATACAAAAATCTGATTAACCCTAATCATGTTATATCATAAGTCGGATGTGAAAAGTTTTCGACGTAAAAAAGAGTTAATGCAGACTGTTACAACAATATTGCTGTATTTCTTCGCAGTTCATGATATTAACAAATTGACAGGTCATTTGAACAAAAATTAAATTTTATAAGAGTTTTCTGCTGTTCTAACAAAATTTATACAATTACAGACGAATGTCCTGCTATTTTTGAAATATTATGAAACAATTCGAAAGAGGAAACTATCAGGCATTCTTTATAACAAAGCAATTACCGAAAAAAAAACACAATTATTTCAACCTAAACAAAAATAAGGAGGAGTGGTATAATTGCCAATAGAGTTAGCTATCCACCCCAAAGTACAAATGCAATGGATGTTAGCAATTATAAGCAATTATAACCTTCCAAAACGAGAAAACTCCATATCGGCTATAAAAATATAAAACCATTTAAGTGAGAAACCAATACCAACCACTGAATTAAATGCTTTGACTGTGGAGCCAGTTAGAGGTATATAAAGACTTTTAATGTGTAATATTTTCGTTAATGCTGTACATCCCCTTACCCTGAGACAGTTTTGTATCAATTATTCAGATGCCAATTGCATGAAGCACAAATTATCATAAAGAATAGACATCAGGCAATGTTAAAAGACAATATACATGTTCGAATTACGGAAATCCTAGTTCTAGTCCATGTAAGTGAATAGTGTTTCCTGACAGTGTGTAAAAAGGTCATTTAAATTCAACAAAATCAAAAGTAAACAATATCATCAGACGTGTGAAAGAGAACACGTGGTGATGTTGTGCTGTTTTTATGTGCTGCCCTAGGTTGTTTTACGTTTACGTTTTTATTATATGGTTATACCGCAGTCCCACTAGGCCACGATCGCACTACAATCTGTGAAAAAAATGCAAATTTTGATGATCGTAGTACGATCCTGTAGATCGCAGTAAGGTCGTATCACGGTCATGGTGAGGTCTTCAAGATTGTGATTAGCGTGGTCAACTTTGATACTGGCATGAAAATACTTCGGTACTGGCATGAAAATACGGATTTTTTGTGTTATTAAAATTTGCTGTTACAAAATATTAGAAATTATTATAAATTAAGGAATGTATCTCCCTCATACAAGGCTCTGATTCCTTTCACGGATTTGGCTATACTTTTTGGACCTTTTGGAATATAGCTCTTCATCTTTTATATAAGCTTTGGATTTCAAATATTTTGGCCACGAGCATCACTGAAGAGACATGTATTGTCGAAATGCGCATCTGTTGCAAGAAAATTGGTACCGTTAATTTTATTGAACATGTTCAAAACAATCCCGGTGCGGTCGTGGCGAAATAAGATCGTAGTAGAAGCGTAGTGAGAGCGCACTAAGATCGTAGTAAGATCGCAAAGGTTGCTGTACCATCGTAGCGAAAGCGTGATTCTATTTGGAGAAACTGCGCTGCGATCTCACAGCGACGTTATTACGACCTCACTACGACCATCACGTTCACACCGCGACCTAACTACGCTTCCACTACGACTATATCACGCTGTTCACGACCATAGTACGATTCTAGCACGCCCTTGTCGTCCTCATCACGTTCTTCTTGCGATCGAACTACGTTCATACTACGACCAGCATTCTCATTGTCATTTCACATAAAATATATCAAATCTCTCCAGGTTTTGTTTGTCTGTATTACCGCAGTCCCACTAGGCCACGATCGCACTACGATCTGTGAAAAAATTGCACATTTTGATGATCGTAGTACGATCGTGTAGATGGCAGTAAGGTCGTATCACGGTCATGGTGAGGTCTTCAAGATCGTGGTGAGCGTGGTCAACTTTGAACATGTTCAAAACAATCGTGATGCGGTCGTGGCGAAATCAGGTCGTAGTAGAAACGTAGTGAGAGCGCACTAAGATCGTAGTAAGATTGCAAAGGTCGCTGTACAATCGTAGCAAAAGCGTGATTCTACTCGGAATGACTGCGATACGATCTCACAGCGACGCTATTACGACCTCACTACGACCATCACGTTCTCATCGCGACCCAACTACGCTTCCATTACGACTATACCACGCTGTTCACGACCATAGTACGATTATCGCACGCCCTTGCCGTCCTCATCACGCTCTTCTTACGACCTGACTACGTTCATATTACCACCATCTTTCTCGTTGTCATTTTCACATAAAATATGTAAAAATGCTCCCTAGATTTTGTTTGTCTGTATGTAATTATCAATTTGCTCTAACGGCTCAACCTTGCTTCTTGTTTTTATATAGGTTAGACCGTTGGTTTTCCCGTTTAAAGGGTTTTACACTAGTATTTTGTGTTGTGCTCTTTATAGCTTGCTGTTCGGTGTGAACCAAGGCTCCGTGTTGAAGGCCGTACATTGGCCTGTAATGGTTTACATTTATAAATTGTAACTTGGATGGAGAGTTGTATCATTGGCATTCATGCCACACCTTCCTATATCTATTGACGCATCTGTGTCATCTCTGCTATCGTGCACTAATCTATCGTCATTTGAGCTTGATGGACCAGCAATAGGTTGTAATACAGGTTGGATTGGTCGGTCCGACATCTCTGCTTGATCAGGATTCGTTATTTCGCTCCCTCTGCCTCTACATCAACCCCTACCACCACGCCAACGTGTTTTAGTAGATTTTGGTAGCATGAATGTCTGTTTCCGAGAAATCTGCGTATTAATCAGAAATTAAGGAATGGAACTGTATTGATATGGAACACGAATATTTAGGAAATAAACGCAAATATTATATACCATTTATTCCGTTAGGAACATATACTGTAATATTTTCCAAATAATATTCCAGAATATTTTTTCCTTTTGGAACTTATATTGTAAAGGAACTTCTATTCCGTGACATGTTGACGTGATTGCTGAGAACGTAGTATGATCGCGGTATGAACGTAGTATAATCGTGGTACGAACGTGCTATAATCGCAGTAGAAGCGTGGTAAGATCGTGTTGCAATCGGATAACTGGAGGTATGGTCGTAGTGAGAACGTGAAGAGCGTAGAAAGGTCTTGATAAGCGTAGTGAGGTCTCATAATAAGCGCGGCGAGAACGTGGTATAATCGTAGCGGGATTGTTGTAGAAGCGTAATGAGGACGTAGTAGTATCGTGAAAGCAACGAAAATTGACATGTTCATGCCGCTCATACCGCGACCTCACCACGATCTGAATTTAATTTAGATCGCGGTGAGTGTGGTGCGATCGTTGTCTAGTGGGACTGAAGCTTATGTAATTAGGACTTCTTTTCCATTTTCTCTAACGGCTCAACCATGCTTCTCGTTTTTTTTTATAGATAAGACCGTTGGTTTTCCCGTTTGAATGGTTTTTCACTAGTATTTTTTTGTGCCGTTTATAGTTTGCTGTTCGGTGTAAGCCAATGCTCCGTGTTGTTATTTGATTTTGCCATGTGATTATGGACTTTCCCAATTGATCTTCCTCTAAGTTCAGTATTTTTGTGATTTTACTTTTTAAACGCCGTTCCTTGGCCTATAATGATTTACTTTTATAAATTATTACTTGGATAGAGAGTTGTCTCATTGGCACTCATACGACATCTTCCAATATCTATTGACACATCTGTGTCATCTCTGCTATTGTTCACTAAAATTTCGTCATTTGAGCTTTATGAACCAGGAAAAGGTTGTAATTTAGTTTGGATTGGTCGGTCCGAAATCTCTGCTTGATCAGGATTCGTTACTATCCGAGCTCCCTCTGCCTCTACATCAACCTCTACCACCACGCCCACGTGTTCTAGTAGATTTTAGAGCCAGTGACTGTATTGTTTCCGAGAAATCTACGTATTAATAAGAAATAGAAAGAATGGAACTGTATTGATATGGAACACGATGTTGACGTTATTGCCCAGAACGGAGTAAGATCGCGGTACAAACGTAGTATAATCGTCGTAAGAACGTGATATAATCGCAGTAAAAGCTTGGTAAGCTCGTATTGCAATCGGATAACTAGTGGTATGGTCGTTGTTATCGTATAGTTCGTTTATGTGTGTGTTAAATTGTTTGATTTGTTTTTGTTGCACATCTGTTTGTTGATGTGTTTCCCTCGTTTGTAACCCGGATTTGTTTTCTCTCAATCGATTTATGACTTTCGAACATCGGTATACTACTGTTGCGTTTATTCATCAAACAAAGCATGACAATGTGTAATAATTTAGATGTGTAACACACGAATTATTTTGTTTATTATAGATAGAAATGAAAACTCTATCACACAAAACAAAATGTCAACATTGTTGTACAATGATTACCTGTGAATAAAACATAAAACAATGACAAACTGCTTCTTTTCCAATGAGACGCAGATATGTGTTAGAAGAACTCACAAGGATTGACAATGTCTAGATATAAATCAAATGTATTATAGTTTTTACAATACAAATTAGTCACTAGCACAGAGGAAATATTATATTTTCCCATATAGTAAAAAGAACAAAATCTATATTAGATGATACAAAGTATCAGGAATGAAATTGTTTGCATAGCAGTAAAAAATATTCATTTTATAAGAATCTATGGTTGTTTTTTTAACTAACATTATATCTTTGTTTTCTTGTTGGAGTCTATAAATACTACAGTATCGGCTATGTCGAAGCAGCCAGATTTCATGAAAATGAGTAGAGTTACAGAGATCATATAAAAATACCCTGACGTTTTGACACATAGATCTCTGACATTCAAATATGAAAATAAGAAAATGTAAAAAGATTGCCAATGAGACAACTGAATAATTTAAGAGATTTTATGAAAAGCTCTAAGTTTGAGGTATTTTCATTCAATTCACTTACTGAAAGACTTGTGACTCAATTCCAAATCTTTAAATGTGATTTACAAAGAAAGAAAACGAGTTTTGCTTTTCTTCTCGTTTTCCTTCCGTCATTTAACTCAAACATACAGAGAAAGCTTTATCTTGGATGGATTTGTCTTTATTCTTAGTTCTTGTCGAATATCTCCTTAACTGTTTTGGTTTTGTACATAATCGCTTTCAAATATGTGGCTTTGCGCGTTCCTGGTGAACGTAAATCCACATAAGATTCAAACGCATGAACTTAATGATTTTATTTCATTTTTTTTTGTGTGGAAATATTGGAACTCTTGTTTTAAGTCTTTTCTAAGGCACTGGCCTCTATATTAGAAAGTATCACTATGTAAGCTACTAAATCTATAAAATGTAAACACTCTGAAATATAGTTCCCTATGACTCTCATTTCTGTGTACATATGCACCTATAAACATTTTGGGTTATATCTTTAGAGCAGTTCATTTTAGGTAGCACAATACAAAGATTTTATAACTCCAACTCCCAAGTTTTAAAATGCTGTAACTTTCTTAATAATGCTTGAAAATTTATAAAAGTGGTAGTTTTGGATAGCTAACAGATTACTCTTTCAAATTAATGCAATGTTAGTATTATGCAACAATTATGTAACCAATTATAATATTAACTGTGTCTAAAATATTTTTCACCAAATTTCCACTTTCAAATGAAATTAGCTTCCTCATAGGTATCCCTAGAGGGTCGATTTTATTATATGTTGTTCTTATGGCCATTATCTACAAAAGGGTATCTCAGATTTCAGATAGAATGTATAGAACAAATTTTACACCTAATTAAACATTATCTTCTTTTATGTGGTTAGGATGTTTACACTAATTAGAGATTTATGAGAGAATGGAATACCATAGAGACAATCTGAGACACCCTTTTGAAGCCCATGATGTGTTGATTAAGATTTCGTTAAAATTTTCTGTATAGTTAAAAAGATGATAGAGCTAAATTCATTCAAGTGAACTTATCCACATTTTGCCACTAATTACATAATAATTGATTACATAATGATTGCATAATAAAAATATTGCATTCATTTAAAAGAATTATCTTTTATCTATCTATATATACCTCTTTTGTTATTTTCTATGCATTCATAAGAAAGTTACAGCATTTCAAAGGTTAGTGATTGGAAGTAAAACAATCTTTGTATTGTGCTACCTTAAGTAAGTACGTCTTTAGTTTTGTCAACTGCATGGATAGTTATACAATTTTAATTTGGTAAGAGTAATGATACACTGTCGTCAACTACTGTTTGATACATGCTCACTTCAGGTGTAACTATTTCAAACTGGTTGAAGATATCCTGTTTATCTTAAGTTCGTTGAACTTTTTCGAAGAAACATTTAATAACAAATTATTGATATTTGAGACCAAATAAACTCATCATAATAAATAGGATTGACATTTTCTACATGCGCCAGATGCAAGTTTCGTCTACAAAAGAATCATCAGTGACGTTCGAATAAAAAAAGGTTAAAAAGGTCAAATAAGGTGCAAGTTTGAAGAGCATTGAGGACCTAAAACAACTAAGAACTTCCTGACGAAAATAGTTACACATTTAAACCATATCAAGGCAAACAACATGGGCTCGTGAATCTGTATTGTAATAAACAGAGCTGTTGTACATTTACAAGAGTTAACTATTAAGTCAAGGTAAACTAAAAACGTTAAGTTGAGTTGTATTTACAAGGACATACAATACTAGTACCTAGTCATCTATGATGTATGAAATATGTTAAATGAGGATTTTGCTGACAATTAGCCTGAATAAATAAATGAGTTATATAACTCAGACCAACGGATTCCAACAAAATGCGAGAAAAATATTATCCATTGCATGTCATGAAACAGTTACATTACCAAATTAGAATTGAAGCATCATGACCAGCATGCTCGGGTGACATTTATTTTTTCAGAAACAAAAACTTATATACATTAAAGCTAAACGATACAAATCAATAAAAGCAATTGTTATAACATTATATTATGTGAACAGAAACACATTTCCTATCAATTAAAAGGAACAAAAATAAAAAATAAAGTAATTTGAAGAAAAATTAGAATTAAACAAGTACAAACTTCTAAACAAACGCTACACTTTTAATTTTCAAGTTTTGAGTAGTTTTGAGTAGTTTTATCATGCACAAATCTATGATGCAATATATTCTTTTTAAATTGTATTAAATGTTTTACCTTGTACATCTTTAACATTACTTGATTGCACATTTGTATTATAACAAGTGAGACAAAGACGAAACAAAACAGGAAAAATAAAGACCATTCTCTGCCTTTACGCAATAGCCTGAGCTACTTTCTCTCTCTGTGTGATGGTGAACTTCTCATGACATGTTATAACTCGGTTTCTCTGCTCAAGTTGTTTGAGCTCGAAATGTTCGGCTACTGTAGTCAACTGCGGGTTGTATAGACATCCTGCCATCAGGGATTCTGATCCCTCATCACCTACATAAATCACGAACACATCGGCTGAAATATAAATTCAGTTGAATTATGAAAATATGATTAAGGAAGAAGCGATAATATGTCGATGAGCAGTAAATCAATAATGGTAAGGGAGTGCACTGAATCTTGGTAGTTTTCTCTAACAATTTAAATTTACTGGCAGTATGATCTACAAAAAAGGGCAGAAGATACCAAAAGGGAAAGTCAAACTCATAGATCGACAATAAACTGACATGACAACGCCATGGCTAAAAAATTAAAAGACAAACAGACAAATAATAGTACAAAAGACAACATGAACCCCACCAAAATATTGAGGTGATATCAGGTTCTCCGGAAGGGTAAGCAGATTCTGCGCCATATGCAGCATCTGTCGTATTGCTCATGTTATTACAAACCCGCTAAATAGTCTTATTCGGTTGATCACATTCGTGGTAAAAAGGGAAGTGGATTGTAGTTACGACATAAAGAACATATCCGATATCATCTGTGAAATGGTTATTCCATACCGGTCAACCAACTTGTGACAGCGTCCGTAAAATTCACGAAGGGATGATTTCAACTTCACCATTTGGAACTCTTGTATTTATAGCTTCCTTGTGCGCAGTAACCCTCTATTGAGGAAATCATGATAGGAAATACAAGCCCGGAAATATCGTATCAATTGGGAGATATATACTCCATATGCATGTTCTGCTGGAATATTGCTACATAGAAATGAACAGTTCATAATTGGGAAGCTGAAATCATCTCTTTAGTCGTAAAGTTTTGTTTTCAACCGATCCTCATTGTCAATTTCTAGATGTAAGTCAAGATATGAGGCCGACTTAACAGTATCTGTTCTATCCTTTATCTCTAGTTCGATTGGATAGAAGTGTTCAACATAGTCACCAAATTTTGAATTGTTTAGTAAGAGAACTTTATATATATAGCGGACAATAAAGTGAAAAATTATTGCTAACTTCTTATCTTTCTTCCTAAGAAGTTCCTGTATGTATTCATCATCATGATAATAAAGAAACAAGTCGGCAAGAAGAGGGGTACAAGTAGTTACCATTGTAATACCGACAGTCTGTTGTCAAACATGTCCTTCAAACGTAACAAATATGTTGTCAATTACGAAATCAAGCACTTTGATAATGTCAGTTTCAAAGAATTTTTTGTTTTGATCAGAGTGATTCTTTATCAATTGGGATTTATCCCTCCCAAAGACAAGATACGTGTACCTACGTTCGCAATTCTTTTTTATGAAACAAAGCAATACCAACTCTTTCAATTTGTCTTTTAGTTTGGAATGAGGAATGTGTAACGTTTAGATGAGTCAAATGTTTTAATATCATTGCAGGATGAGAGAGTCTTAGTATTTACTCTAGAAGATCTTTGGATTTTTTTAGTACTAGTATTTGAATCTTATTCCCGCCAACTCTAGAATAGGCAATTTCACAATAACTCTGGAACCCGGCTTTGTTTGCTGATAAAATATGTCTAAATAATTTGAAAAGAGGTTTCGTGGAGCACTTGGAAGACCCAGCAACATTCCGTTGTTGGTAAGGACACTTACGTAGTTTAGGTATCCAATACAGTGATGGAAGATCCAGTTCTTCATTTTTGGTTGAAATTCAAAAGGAACATATAGAACAGACCAAATATGTGAGAAACCAGACAACGACTTCCACTAAAGTACAAGGCCCGTGAATTGAGGAAGGTAGATATAGATAGTGTCAGTGCTAAGTGCTCCACCAGGCTCATGACCCGTGAATGTTGTGGTATAAAAGAACAACATAAGAACATCCTGTTGGACTAGACTGAAAGGGAAAGTTCTCAACTGAATTATTTTAGTTGTCGTTCTTTACACAGAAGGCCTTACATCATGACTATTACTAGAAATAGAGCAACATAGAAAATACAAACTTTCAGTTGATACACGTATCTGAATGAATTCAGATGTTGGATGAAGATATTCCTGATGTTTCGAATTCAAATCCAAAATCCAATATTTGAAAATGGGTATACTGGACAGGGGAGTGAACGTACAAAAAAGCATATAACTACTTTAGAAATAATGATTTCAAGAACATCGACTGAAAGAGCAAATTATGAGAAACACGTGGTGTGTCTCCGAGTAATCCTAAAAGTTCGGGAAATCCAGTTTACATGAAATATCAAGAAAACCGGATGACTCTATGCCTTGGCTGTATTTGGTGAAACTTTAAGGAGTTTTGGTTTTCGGTTCTCTTCAACTTCGTTCTTTTTTTGGCCTGTTTTACTTTTTTAGAATCGAGCGTCACTGGTGAGTCTTTTGTAGACAAGGCGCGAGTCTGGCGTCAATACAAAATTTGAATCCTGCTATCTATGATGTTTCTTTGCAATCACTTGGTCGATGCCACTGCTGGTGAAGTTTTTATTCCCCGAGGGTACCATCAGTCAAGTAGTCGGGAATGGATAGCCTTGGCTGTATTTGGCGAAATCTTTAGGCGTTTTTGTCTTTGGTGCTCATCAATTCGTACTTTATTTGGCCTTTTTTACTTGTTTGGAATTGAGCGTCACTGGTGAGTCTTTGTAGACTAGGCGCGTGTCTGGGCTAAATTTAAACTTGAATCCTGGTATCTATGATGATATAAAAAAGAAGATGTGGTATGATTGCCAATGAGACAACTGTCCACAAGAGACCAAAATGACACAGACATTAACAACTATAGGTCACCGTACGGCCTTCAACAATGAGCATAGTTAGCTATAAAAGGCCCCGGTAAGACGACAATGTAAAACAATTCAAACGAGAAAACTAACTGCCTTATTTATATAAAAAAAAATGAACGAAAAACAAATATGTAACACATAAACAAACGACAACCACTGAATTACAGGCTCCTGACTTTGGACAGGCACATACATAAATAATGTGGCGGGGTTAAACATGTTAGTGGGATCCCAACCCTTTCCCTAACCTGGGACAGTGGTTTAACAGTACAACATAAGAACGAACTATAAAAATCAGTTGAAAAGGCTCATCAGATGAACAAAAATACAAGTGGACGTGGCCGGGTACTTACACATCCCGACACAAAAAGACACAATGGACAGATCTGAGAGTACTCGGTTTTATCTGACAGCTAGTTAAATGCCACTAACAACTAATAAAAAAGTCATGCATCTAGGACTTAACTATCAATCCGTCCAACATCCAATGGATTTAGTATATAAAGACGTCATAAACAGCCAGAGAAGAACAAGACCTTGTGCAATGAGTTTATTAAGACACACTGTATAGCTAAATAATAACATAACTGCCATATTTTGCATCTAAACAATGCACAAGTTTATCGTATAATCCTTTTTTTCTGGAGCTTAATGTAGCAGTTGTCATTAATTTTCTGAATTTTTTCATTTGATGGCGACCAATATTTCCCAATTGTCGTAACTACACTCTTGTTCCAATTGTCGTAACTACACTCCTGTCCCATTTAACGACGATGTCAATTAAAGAGGGGATCTGCCTACCCTAAGGACGCACAGTCGATCAATCTTTTTTAAGTGGGGTCCATTTTGCGATATCTTTTGATTTCAATGTTGTATTTTGTATACTTTTGTTTGCCTGTTGAGCATTTTCTTTGTTTATCCATGACGTTGTCAGTTTATTTGTTTGACTAATTAATTCGTATGCCCTTTGGTATATATCGCCTCTTTTTTACTAGACCTTCTTACCATTCTAAATGATTCCGACTGCATACAGTTTACCTACAGTTAATTTTATATAAAAAAAGGCTGAATATACTAATGAGAAATAACCTGACAACTCTCTACATTGCTTTAGCACAAAAAAGAAAAAGAACAAAAGACAAACAACAGTACTCAAAATACACCACATATAATTAAAGACTGAGATGCACTAACCCATCAGATAACAGGGGATCTACATGAGAATTCTGCTGTGCTGCTCCAATAGAAGGCGTCGATAAGTCATATTAAGTGATAGGTCATCACGCAATAGTGGATTGGTAATTGACTCTTGTTTAACCTTAAGTCATTACCAAGGTTATACACCAATAGTCGGGCAAATGTTTTAACCTTGAAACCGACTTCGAAAATTTGAAATAGAAACACGTTTTATATGGCGAAACATAATTGAGACTAATGATATAAATAGCACATACGTTTCACTATATATACATGTAGTTATTTTGACATAACCAAAACCAAGTATTTTTGAATACTTGTACTTGTAGTGATTAGGACGATGGGTGCAACGTTTGAAATTGAAAAGTGCAAATTTAACAAAGACTAATAGAAGAAAACGTATGTCGGTATAACACCGGTAAATTCGCACTTTTCAAAAAATTGTGCAGAATTTATCTTTGCTTCAAAAAAAGAAATACTTGGCATGAATAAAGTTATATTTCATTGTCAAATACTATAGAATAAAATTCACATAAACATTTCATTGCATATAAGAAAATAACTATCCCTGGAAGTTAACAAATCAAATTTCGCCTTTTTTTTACATGTGTACAAGCTTAATTAACCATTTAGATAAACTCATCATAGATACCAGGACTAAATTTTGTATATACGCAAGACGCGCGTTTCGTCTACAAAAGACTCATCAGTGACGCTCGAATCCAGAATCCAAAAAAGTTATAAAAAAAAAGAAAAAAAAAAAAAAAAAAAAAAGCCAAATATAGTACGAGAAGTTGAAGAGCATTAAGATCCAAAATTCCTTAAAGTGTTGCCAAATACAGCTAAGGTAACAT
>CM034352.1:95835108-95964873 GCA_019925275.1 Mytilus edulis
ATATAAATAAGTACATTAGTAATAACTTCCCCGACTTTTGCTTCAAAGAGTTACCATCCTACGAAAACATAAACATACTGCTAGGTGAATATTTTTATAAGGTTGATCTAAATGGTTGTAAACATGTTGACACGTTTAGTAAAAAAATCGTAACAGTGTCTCGCCTACTTTATGAATCTAATAAAAGTTTTAAAATCTTAAACTGAAGACTGTATGTAATGTTAACTGAAAGAAAACTAAGTCCGTGCATATATAAGAACGCATGGAAAAACAGGATTTTTATTTTTTTTACAAAATTTACTTCTGGACACTATCTTATGATCATAAACAAGCTTCTGTCCAAGTTTGGTAGAAATCCAGGATAGTTTTAGAAAGTTATTAAAATTTTGAAAACTTTATCCACAGAGTGAATGTAATGTTTACTGGCAAAAAAAATAAGTCCATTAATAAGTAAAATACGGAAAAACAGTTTTGGTTTTTTTTACAAAATTTACTTCTAAATACTATGTTATGATCATAAACAAGCTTCTGTCCAAGTTTGGTAGAAATCCAGGTAAGTTTAAGTAAGTTATTAAAATTTCAGCAACTTTAACCACAGAGTGAATATTTGTGGACGACGCCGACGACGCCGACGGAATGTATGATCGCTTTGTCGAAGGCTCGACAAAAATGTTGAGTGAAAGTACACTTACAGGTCTTCAATTTTAGACAAGAGGCTGACAAGAGGCTGTCACAACGACAGCAAATCGGATTTATTAACATTTATTTGTGTCCTGGCAATATCACAAGAACCATTACTGATGAATGGTGATAGTGAAAATCGTCAATATCAAATTTGACCTCCATTTTGTCATCAGTATCAACATATTAAAATTTGAAAAGCTTAGATTGAATGGTTCATGAGTAAATGCAACAACGTGAATGAAAACGCCATTTTATGATCTTTCAAGAACCATAACTCCTGAACGGTAAAAGTCAAAATCGTCATTATTGAACATGACCTCTATTTTGTCATTAGTAACAACATATTAAAATTTCAAAAGCTTTGGTTGAATGGTTCATGAGAAAATGCACGGACACGACGGGAAACCATTTTTCAATCTTTCAAGAACCATAACTCCTGAACGGTAAAAGTCAAAATCGTCATTATTGAACTTGACCTCCATTTTGTCATCAGTAACAGCATATTAAAATTTCGGAAGCTTTGGTAGAACAGTTCATGCATAAATGCACGGACACGACTGGAAACTCCATTTTTCAATCTTTCAAGAACCATAACTCCTGAACGGTAAAAGTCAAAATCGTCATTATTGAACTTGACCTCCATTCTGTCATCAGTAACAACATATTAAAATTTCGGAAGCTTTGGTAGAACAGTTCATGCGTAAATGCACGGACACGACTGGAAACTCCATTTTTCAATCTTTCAAAAACCATAACTCCTGAACGGTAAAAGTCAAAATCGTCATTATTGAACTTGACCTCCATTTTGTCATCAGTAACAGCATATTAAAATTTCGGAAGCTTTGGTAGAACAGTTCATGCATAAATGCACGGACATGACTGGAAACTCCATTTTTCAATCTTTCAAGAACCATAACTCCTGAACGGTAAAAGTCAAAATCGTCATTATTGAACTTGACCTCCATTCTGTCATCAGTAACAACATATTAAAATTTGGGAAGCTTTGGTAGAACAGTTCATGCATAAATGCACGGACACGACTGGAAACTCCATTTTTTAATGTTTCAAGAACCATAACTCCTGAACGGTAAAAGTCAAAATCGTCATTATTGAACTTGACTCCCATTTCCATTCTCAATTTTATTATTGAACTTGACCTCTATTTTGTCATTAGTAACAACATATTAAAATTTCAAAAGCTTTGGTTGAATGGTTCATGAGAAAATGCACGGACACGACGGGAAACCATTTTTCAATCTTTCAAGAACCATAACTCCTGAACGGTAAAAGTCAAAATCGTCATTATTGAACTTGACCTCCATTTTGTCATCAGTAACAGCATATTAAAATTTCGGAAGCTTTGGTAGAACAGTTCATGCATAAATGCACGGACACGACTGGAAACTCCATTTTTCAATCTTTTAAGAACCATAACTCCTGAACGGTAAAAGTCAAAATCGTCATTATTGAACTTGACCTCCATTCTGTCATCAGTAACAATATATTAAAATTTGGGAAGCTTTGGTAGAACAGTTCATGCATAAATGCACGGACACGACTGGAAACTCCATTTTTTAATCTTTCAAGAACCATAACTCCTGAACGGTAAAAGTCAAAATCGTCATTATTGAACTTGACCTCCATTCTGTCATCAGTAACAACATATTAAAATTTGGGAAGCTTTGGTAGAACAGTTCATGCATAAATGCACGGACACGACTGGAAACTCCATTTTTTAATCTTTCAAGAACCATAACTCCTGAACGGTAAAAGTCAAAATCGTCATTATTGAACATGACCTCTATTTTGTCATTAGTAACAACATATTAAAATTTCAAAAGCTTTGGTTGAATGGTTCATGAGAAAATGCACGGACACGACGGGAAACCATTTTTCAATCTTTCAAGAACCATAACTCCTGAACGGTAAAAGTCAAAATCGTCATTATTGAACTTGACCTCCATTTTGTCATCAGTAACAGCATATTAAAATTTCGGAAGCTTTGGTAGAACAGTTCATGCATAAATGCACGGACACGACTGGAAACTCCATTTTTCAATCTTTCAAGAACCATAACTCCTGAACGGTAAAAGTCAAAATCGTCATTATTAAACTTGACCTCCATTCTGTCATCAGTAACAACATATTAAAATTTCGGAAGCTTTGGTAGAACAGTTCATGCGTAAATGCACGGACACGACTGGAAACTCCATTTTTCAATCTTTCAAGAACCATAACTCCTGAACGGTAAAAGTCAAAATCGTCATTATTGAAGTTGACCTCTATTTTGTCATTAGTAACAACATATTAAAATTTCAAAAGCTTTGGTTGAATGGTTCATGAGAAAATGCACGGACACGACGGGAAACCATTTTTCAATCTTTCAAGAACCATAATTATTGAACTTGACCTTCGTATAGTTGTCAGTAATAACATGTTAAAATTTTAAAATCTTTGGTTGAACGGTTCATGAGTTAATGCACGGACAACATTTGATTGCCGCCCGCCCGCCCGCCCGCCCGCCGGCCGCACGCCGTACATCCCCAAATCAATAATGCCCGCGTCACACTGTCCCGATTTTTATATACGATGGACACCCGAATGCTAAAATTGTAAGTTCGTACGAAGTTGGTCCCGATCTCGTTAAAATACCAAAAAGTGACCGAAGCAAGTACGATGAATAACGAAGTCTATACGATGGTGCCGAAATTCTATACGATAGCAAAAGATGGACATACGAAGGTTAACCGAAGACAGGTATTTCAGCTTCATATCTCAGCCGTAGCCTACACGATGGATCACGAAGGCTACACGATGTATTACGAAGGCTACACGATGGATTACGATGATGGCGAGATGGCCATACGATGTCTAAAAAAACCGAACAGAATTTCGACAACATATCGTTTCTTTACTTGTGACAAGTCTGCCATGCATGACGGGTAATCGATCTTTTTGTCTAATTCTTATAAAACTTAGTTTATTATTCCCTCGCCTACTACATGTAAGTTGCGTGTAGATAAAATTGTTATGGACACTCTAGAACCAAAATGCTCAAAACTTGGTATGGTGTTACTCGTTAAGAATATCTTAAGCGCTATTGACTTTAAAGTTCAAAGGTCAAAGTCACAGTGGCAGTTGTAATACAAGGCAATATCACCCTTGTGGACACTCTAAAACCAATATGCTTCAAAAGATTTTAACCACATTTGGTATATTGTTCCTCCTTGTAATGATCTGACATTTTTTACGTTCAAGGCCAAAGGTGAAGGTCATGCAGATGGACTTGTGTTTTCTCCTTGAAATAGCATAATACACAGGAAATTGGTTGCTCATTTTTTTACCTGCTGGTTCTAAAGACAATATTAAAGGCATTTCCAGTAACTAAATGTTTTGGTTGATTTCTAAAAAAAATAGTTTATGTATCAAATATTATATTCAATTTACCATTTTCTGCATGTGTCATATACAAATATAGTGTCCATATTTGTCCCCAATATGTTACATACGAGGGGATGCCACGCTCGGCATTGCCTTGTTTGAACTGTAAAATGTGTGCACTAGTCTGAATAATCACCCATAATTATGCCCGTTTACTGATCTATCTTAAAGGTAAGGTAATGGGTTCGTTGATCCCTTTTATTCAAAAAGAGCTCTTTCCAGGAGAATATCACAATAATATAGACAAAAGGAAGGATGTGGGGAAAGCAACAAAGGCGGCAAAATATGACATATAGAAAACAAAATGGTTATGGAGTAAACATTCGTGTGACAACAACTCAGACGATACATAAAAAATCAGAATAATGAATAAAAAGTTGGTTTCCCTATATACGTGTACCTGCAGTGTTGGTGTACGAGGCTCGTTTATTTAAAGGAACCCCAGCATGTAATGATATGAAACAATCCAGATGGAAAAGGCCTGAACATATCGCTCTTATCATAACTATCGTTTTTGTCTTTTCGTGTTGTTGTTGTGAATAGAAGAAATTGAATATGTTCCGACATTGTCTAATATAAATTAAAAACTCTAAATTCTTTGTCACCTTTAATTATGTTACTTGATATAAAAAATTGACAAAAAATAATATTTTACTTGTAAAAGTAAATCCTGAGCCTGTAATAGCTGCTCTTCTTGTCCCATTTGAATTAATAGAAACAACGCTGTCGCCTTTCTTGTTCTCATATAATCATATGATATGAGCTCCATATTTTGTGAACGTCTTTCTTAACTGTCGTATTGGACTGACCAGTGCATATCGCGCATGGCACTTTTAATGTATTTTAGCGCGAAAATTAACTTACATTTAGCTGGATTTATTGCCGTCGTAGTTCCATCTTGTCGCCTTCGTACTTTTATTCAATGGCAACACGACGGGATTACGAGGTCTTCACGAAGTCGTGTTGCCATCGTAAGACCTTCGGGTACCTTCGTGATTCATTCGTGTAGACATCGTAATGTCAAAACTGCCCGATGGAAACGATTGAAACACAAATGCAATACGATGTGCAAAGATGCATTCCCGGTGACATTACGATATTGAGGATGGTGATATGAACTCAGTACGAACCCTCAACATCGGGCGCACCTTCGGGGAGTTTTTAACATGTTAAAAAATTTAGAACCCTTCCCGAAGTTGTCCTCGAAGGCTAGAAAAAGTGGCCGATGGTTAAAGATGGTTAAAGATGGCACTACGAATAGCCCGATCTGGATACGATCAGCCCCGATTTTGAAAATTTCCATTATCGTGTTACCATCGGCGTAAAAATCGGGACAGTGTGACGCGGGCATAACCGACATTTTTGTCACAAAAATCCGGTTAAAAACTAAGCTAACTGTGATTTGCGTGTGCAATTTGATTGATGTGATTTCTAAATGTTAACATTTCTGGATCCGCCTCTGGACTAATGAGGTCGTTTGATAAGAACAAATATAAAATATATTTTATGTTTCGAGTTTGTTACATGGGACAACGCTAAGTTAACGTTTTTCATGATAATCTGTCTCTCCCGAAGCTTAACGCTATTATTCGTGGTAGTAGCAATATCTAACGTTGCGTCATTTCTAATGTGAATTGAATAACGCGAATTAGCCAATTCAAATCAATTCGAATTTTAAAAAAAAGAAGAATGTGTGAACACGATTATCGAATTGGATTCGCATTCGTATCGAATTCAATTCGAATTAAAGATACGTGTGAACGAGGCATCGGTCTCTCAGAATTAAAACACAATCTATGGTACTTGCATTGTAAGAGGAGTTACCAACGAGGCCACAACAGACACAAAACACAATATATTCTTGCGAAAGGAGTTACAAAGGAGACAATAACAGACACAAAACACAATCTGTACTTGAAAGAGGAGTTACAAACGAGGCACTAACAAATAACCGTACAATTGAATATAAAGCAAGCAATTATAAAACAACTGGCTTTTTCCTCACAATGATAAAACGGTTTCCCTGTGGACAATTTTTATTGCGGGGCGAAACTTAAAGGCGACGATGAGACATATTGCGATCCTAAACCGATGTCTTTGTCCATATATAAATGTATAGTCTGTGGATTAAATTTTTAGCTCACATTTCCTTTTAGGAGCTTTTGTCATCTCTTTGTCATCACTTGGCATCCATCGTCGTCTGTCGTCCAACTGGTGTTAACGATTTCAATGATCTTCTCAACATAAGCTGAATGATCCTTAAGACCGCGGTATCTAGAATAAAGTTTGTGTTTTCTTTTCCTGTTTTGTAAAAAAAAACATGGCTGCCATGGCTAAAAATATAACATAGGGGGTAGAATGCAGCTTTAAGCTTATAAATATCTCAAAAAGAGACAGGATTACAATGTTCATTTTTTTTGTGTACATAAATTAGGCCGTTCGTTTTCTTGTTTGAATTGTTTTACATTGTCATTTCGGGGCCTTTAGTAGCTGAAAATGCGGTATGGTATTTGTTCTTTGTTGAAGGCCGTACGGTTACATACAGTTGTTAATTTTTGTGTCTTTTGGTCTCTTGTGGAGAGTTGTCTCATTGGATATCATACCACATCTTCTTTTTTTTAGACGAATCTAATAACCCATTGTTGGGTTGCTACACTAAAATGGTAATTCTAAGGATTTTTTCACCAGTGTTTTATTATTATCTTGAATATTATTATAGATAAAGATAAACTGTAAACAGCAAAACTATTTAGCAAAGTAAGATTTACAAATTAATGTCATGAGCGAAATTTTCAATTGGACCCTGAGGTAGAAGTGGCCCTTTACGGACAATTTTACACAATTTGTTTATCATCATGTTTCCTTTCTTTAAAAAAATCTTCTCTGAAACCACTAAACCAAATTAAACCAAACTTAAGCTGAATGATTCTTATGTTATTCAGAATCTAGTTCGTGTTTTTTCCCCCTGTGTTTCCTCAGAAAACATGGCCGCCATGTCTAAAATATATCATACGGTAAAATGCAGTTTTTGACCCCCCAAAAAAGCATTTAGAGCACCAGAAATTTTGGAGTTTTCGCTTATTATCTTGAATATTATTATAGATAAAGATAAACTGTAAACAGCAAATATGTTCAGCAAAGTAAGATCTACAAATAAATTTTTATAAGTCCAAAACTGTAAATTGATCCCTTAATGAGTAATTCCGTGTTCGTTTGAGACAATTTTTCACATTTTTTAAAATCTAGTTCGCTTAAATACGTTAAAAAATCTTCTCCTCTAATACTGCTGAATTATTTTAGCACAACCGGGGCTGGATGCGTTTTGAATAGAGTATAAAGTATGCGTTATATTTCTATGTACGTCAATAATCATAGCCACTGTGGCGAAAATGTAAAAAAAAGGGTAAAATGCTATTTTTTGCGTGAGAAGAAAATATGACAGTAACATAGAACATTTTAAGAAGAGCAATTTTAATCCACTTATTAGTATATATTTATATCTTTATTCACTTAAAGTCAATGTATGACATCAGTACAGAGATAACAAACATAACTATTCACAATATATACAAAACAAAGAGAGAGGTTACAAAAGTCACTAGGACAAACACAAGTATTATTAATTTCTATTTTTTATTTATGAAGAAAAGCAAAACTTATCATTGATGAAATATTTTAGCAAAGAATTACAGGTGAGCGATTCAGGCCTCTTGTTTTTAATCAAGTGTTCCGTCTAAAAAAAACGTAACAAACAGCTGTCATCAATTATTCATGTCAAATCAAACATCATGGCACAAGGTAAGTTTGTAATGCATTTATCTTTTCCAACAGTGTTGCCAAAACCTACGCCATTTAGTAAATATACTAAATGCCTATATTTGAATTTGATAAAGAGTAAATTCAGTTATACGATATTTAAGATGACGTCACGAATACATCTATTAATCATCACATCAATAATATGTTTTATTGGAATTTAGCCCTAATTATTTTTCCCTTTATAAAAAACACGAAAACTTGTAGTAAATGGATACATGAATTTTTGTATGTATAAATTGTTTCTTTTAAATCACAGGCGCTTTTGTGCAGGATTTTGATTTTGTCTATGTCATTGTGTGATTAGTGAATATTCAATTTTCTAAATGTTGTCCCACATATCTAATCTGTTCGGTCTAGTTTTTGGTGAGCTTATCTACTGCAGCTTTTCAATTTTGTATCTAATGAGTTAAGCCTTTTCCAACTGATTTGTATAGTTTGTTTTTATATGTTGTACTGTCAGTGGTTGTAATTAGTTGCTGTGTATTATATTTGTTAGTTCATTTTTTGTGCAACAATAAGGCCGCGGCTAGTTTTCTCGTTTGAAATGTTTTACATTTGTCATTTAGGGGCCTTTCAAAGCTGACTATGCGGTATTGGCTTTGCTCGTGGTTCCGTTGAAAGCCATTCGGTGACCTATAGTTTTTAATTTCTTAGACATTGGGTCTTTGTTGGTGAGTTGTCTCATTGGCAATCATTCCACACTTTCTTTTTATACCATATTTTATATTTACTTCCTGTTGTCTTTAGCTACTAAATATCTATAATACTAAAATTACGAGGTCCAATTTGTCAGCCGTCATCGGGTAAAAACGACAAATCAAAGAATTCAACTCTATATATAACTAATATAGGACAATGGTGTAGATTAAAAATTACACCACTACAGACCCTTTTGTTTTCCACATAATTAATATTGCCAATAATTAACAAGTTCCGGGTCTTATCCGATACCGATACCAATAGTATATTCACCTGTTAGCTATTACCTTATCTGTACGTTCCGCATTTGACAGGCGCACCACCAAACGGTGTATTTAGGATTTTGCTATAATACACGGGTCATAATCAAAGGGCTGACACTACTAAATTCAATCATTGTCATTTTGTTCCCTATTGTAGCTTTATTCAGCAATCAGCAAGACTTTCTAAGATAACTAATATAGGACACTGCTGTTGATTAAAAAATACCCCATTCCTGGATAGCCTGGACCTTTTGTTTTCCAAATAATTAATATTTCCAATAATTGATAAGTTCCAGGTCGACGGGTTCAAACAGAAAGATTTGAAAGCAGAGAAAACTGTGTATCTTATAATCGACATGACTTTATCAGATGACAATACCAATTACTAAAATAAGGCTTAGGCATAGTTATATACTTTAATTCAGTCACGGACCAGCGATATCACGGGTGTGTACTTGTAGTAATATATTATTAAAGGATATTTCCGAAAACGTCGATATTATGTCACGTCATCCTGATTAAAATACAGGTATTGTGGATATATGATCTGTTTTTACTCAGATTGATTAGGGGTATGCTAAGGGATGACTTAATATACGTTTTTATTTTTTGTATGAAGATTTGCTTCATTTTTTGTAGGGGTCCATTTTTAGCTGCAGATATCATTTGTGTTTGTATTCGGTTCGAAACCATACAAGAGCCAAACCTCGCTGATTCCCAGTTTATAAGCCTCATTCATAAAAATTTGATGGCTCTTTTTTTTCGGACATTGACCTAATATTGTATAAGTATTCACAGCATTGGTATATTAAGAACTTTCGTCCTGGTTATAATGGCGTTCAAATCATTCACAGGAACAGAGGAAGGTAGAGTATTTTTTGCAGTTACATTTTTTCCACGTTTATATAAAGATGAAATGAAATTTTTGTTTTAGATACTGACTTTTCTCAGCAAGAATTTCAAGCGAGCCGGTAGTGAACCGAACTAATGAAGTCAGCATCAAAATATAAAATGCCGCTATTTCCTTCTATGTCCTTTTATCGGCAATTTGTATCAACAAAATGCTTTTTTGGTTGAGCCGATATAAAATTAAAGGAATTTGTTAGTAATATTTTATGCGTTCAAAAGGTTATGATAGTTGTTCGGTTATATGAACGAAGTCGCGTCCCATTTTGGACAAAAGATGTGTGGTGTAGATATAAAATTTCAGAAGATGAGACATCCTTGTTCAGCCACATTTAGTATTCGTGTGTTTCTCTGTCCTATATGTTCTCCCATTTATAATTTGTATTGTAGTCTTGTCATGTAATGTTGTCATTTTAATGTTATATTTAACATTGCCATAAAAGTGGTAGGTTTCCACAAAACCAGGTTCAACCCACCATTTTGTCATTGTGATTGTTATATTATAGTTCGTTTCTGTGTGCTTTACATTTTAAGGTTGTGTTTCTGTTGTGTCATTGTTCTCTACTTATATTTGATGCGTTTCCCCCAGTTTTTGTAACCGGGAGTTTTTTTCTCAATCGATTTATGAGTTTCGAACAGCGATAATAATGGTGTATACGGTATACTACCGTTGCCTTTATTAAGTTCCCAAAATTATATGTCTAGTAAAGACGTTTTCAATTTGAGGAAATTTATTTTTGAAACTTTTTAAATTAATCATTTATAATAACTATCAATTTTGTTTATTTATGATTTTATTTCTTGTTTGCTGCCTAAGCCCTTAGCCACTGACATTTTGGTGATGCTTTAGCAACTGCATGCATGATCTCCTATGTTTATCATTACTAAAACCTGAAAGAATTGAGTATATAGGAGTCAGGATTTAAAAATTGTTTTCGAGTGACAAGAAATATCACATATCAGGCATGTCCAAATGCTGAAGAATTTCTGAACTTTTCCTACAAGGATAGGGTCTTGATATGGAGGGGGGGGTCATTCATAACTGTATTTAAACAAAAGTAGGCTATTTTTCTGGTTTTTTTTTTTTTTTTTTTTTTTTTTATACTTTTTGTCCATTTTTTTTTAATTCTTTATATTTTTGGTCCATTTTTCTCTATGCTATTATTCCCATCCACACATTCAATGGCTGTATTTATATTAACATATCCTATATATGCCACCATTTATCCCAGTTATTGCAGTTATCACAGACAATCGCATCACTCTCCCGGGTACACTCACGTTTAAAGATTGAGGATAACTAGATTCATACATGCAAACTAATTATGTGGCTTAGGGAGGGTTAAAGTGTGTTGCTTTAAAGGATTTAGTTAAAAGATGGATGATGCGATCTGATTTGTCAGTAATAGAACTGGGTCAGTGATACCACGCTAGTTGTATACTATTGTTGTATTTGTTATGTATCGAGTTCTGTCTTCAAATCCCGATTAGGATTTAGAACGTAACATTTTTGCAACCCAAGTAAAAAGATATTTTTCAACTTCCCATGCAATAACAAGAAAAGATCGGTTAATTGATTGGTTGTTGATTACGTAAGTTTCAGTGACACATATTTGAAGCATACTGACCGATAAGAACATTTTTGTTTTGATGATTTGTTGTGTATGACTTTCAAAAAAATTAAAGGGAAAATGTATAGGTCCTTTTTAATACATTTTGTCTTGTTTATTAAGTATTTTCTAGTCCAAAAAATGCGGGACAGCTTTCAAGTATGTTCGATATTCTCATCATTTGAGAGTCCGGTATTTAAGATATTGTTATAAATTGGGGATATCCCGTATTTAAGATTTTTCTTATAAATTGGAATATCAAGTGGTTAAGATATTCCAAGCAATAGGGATTTCCAGAAATTTAGATATCGTTGTAAATGTTAATATGAAGTATTTAAAAACTACTATTATTCTTATAAAAATATATTGTTTTTACTTTAGGGGCAAATGGACAGCCACTTGTTTCATTAGAAGAATTCCATGAACTGTTCGCCGTTCCATTTAAGTATGGTGATAGAGAACAACCTTGGCCACGTTCAACAATTCTACTTTACAAATACAGCTCAAAAGCAACCGTAAAGTATGTGGACATTCCCGAGAACACTTGGATTAGGGTAGACAATGCTATAGGAAAACACGCTGAAATAATAATGATAAAAGATCTGAAGAAAATTCAGAAACATCTGGAAGAACAGGCAGATTATAAAGTAGGAAGTTATAAAGGTATACTCAGCATAGAAGTCATAATTAACTACTCACCAGATAGAGATTGTTCCGACAAATTGTGTACTTGTAAGAAATATCTGGATGCAGAAATAGTCAAGCAACGGAGAGATGTAGAAATAGTCAAGCAACGGACAAACAGATATGAAGGACCTGCTGATAAGGTTAGGAAAATGTCCTCGACAACTGAAGTTGAAAGAGTAGAAAACATTAAGTTTAAAATCACTTTTTCTAACTTCTATAAACATATTGAAGACATATATGGACCAGAAAACATGGAAGGATTGACAAATCTTTTGAAAAGTGATATAAAACTTGATATACTGACAGATGAGAACTGGACATATTTTTTTAATGCTGCTGGATTGGAAACCGAAAGACAAAAAAGAGAAAAGGATGACAAGAAAATTCTCCAATACCTAAAAGGATTAGCAGCTCTTGATCAGACCAATATAGATTACCTGACAGAAAATTACCTTGTGTAGTAAATATCATAAACAAAGCAGCTTTTGATCAGACCAATATAGTAGATATCATAAGCAATAAACTGGAAGTGGTTTTAGTGATTTATTTATTTAGGTTACTAGTGTTTAAATGGCAACTGTGTTAGAAAAATAAACATATTATTAAATATAACCAATGTTAATGCATATATTTGAGGGAGATAAAGTCCTTAATTTAAAGTTAAATTCATATCTGATAACAAGTTTTCATTATTATCAAACAATACTAGCACATTCATGCAATTCAAAAAAGTACTTGAAACTGGGCTGGCTATATACCTTAAAAAACTCAAAGCCCACCAGCAGTTGTATCATAAACAGCTAGTACTATAGAATATACACTCATACCAGATACTAGTTTCACTGTTATAATCAATCTAATAAAAACACTTCAAAATATTACAGCAGTCTTAACAAACGTTCACACACGGACATGTCTGGCCTGCTTTACAGATTAAGGATTTAATGTTGATAGTCCTAAATATAAAGTATCACATTAACTTGATCCAAGAAAATGAGGTCAAGGCCAAAATTTACTTGTAAGGGCAATAACTCTGGAAAGAGACAAATATTGACAATTTGGATTATGCTCTTATTTGTACAGCTTACTCTGCTGAACAATTTAGCTGTTTATTTTGTAAAAACAGATAACATTCGGATGTCTGATGATATGAAGATCTTTAAGGGCAGACGTGTTGTGTTATAATATATTTGTGTTTTTCTAAATATTTAATTGTGATATCTAATTTATTGTAATGGATCGTTTGACACAATATCATGGTTAATTAAACTCACTTACAATACCTTCTAATTAAGAATAGACTTTAATTTTCAAAAGACATTATCACAATAGTTTAAGTGATAGATACAATGGATAAGCGTTGATTCATGAAAAACAAACCATTTGCCCTGCGGGCTCATGGTTTCTATTTCAAGAATCAACGCTTATCCATTGTATCTATATCACAAAAGACATATTCGAACTTATTTCTATTTGAATTGATCTTAATGGAAATGGAGAATGTGTCAAAGGGAAAACAACCCAACAAAAACATTATTTATAGTGCATATAATAAGTATGTTTCCGGAATTTCTAGCAATAAGCCTAATTCAAGACATATCACGATTTTCCGTAGCATAGGAATTTGCGATTAAAATTTGTAAAATTATGTAGTAAAACAGATGAAATCATATAATATTAATTTATAAAACAAAAATGGACCATTATTATGCAATTCATTTTTGTTTTTTTTTAAACATATGGAATAGCAAACCATTATCCGATAATAAACGACCAAAATCGCTTTTTTACACAAAATATCCACAATAACATTCAAAACAAGAACAAAAACTGGAAATCTAGACTAATTTGGAACAACAAAAAGAATTCAGGGAGTCGAACCTAAACAGACAAGTCCTTAGCTTTAACTCATTTATCTTAACTACGAAACCTCGTGGCTATCAACTCATACTATACGATTACCTATTATGTATATATTAAGGTACAAGCCACGTGTGTCCGTTGTACCAATGTATATCATATATTCATTTATATATATATATAAAATAGACTTTTAAATCGTAACCGATTGGTAGCCCAGAGGTTTCGTCGATATGTTAATGTCAGTAACAAGTTACAAAACTTCTGGACGGGTTCGATTCCCAGTGAAGGCATATAGAAATTACAAAAATTAAAGGTAAGTTTTTAAAAATAATTGCATTAGTGAACATAAATCAGGAAATTAGTCAATTCAAACTTAATGATATTAGGAACACAAAGGAAACAATAGAATATAATCTGGTGAGTCCATTTCAGCGACGAATTTAGGAAGCGTTGATTCTAGAAAAAGAATCCACGGTAAATGAATAGGCTGACGTCACCACAATGGTTTAAAGTTTATCTCTTATATTATTCAAGATAACCAAACACTGCAAATGTCCTTAAAATTACCAATTCAGGGGCAGCAACCCAACGGGTTGTCCAATGTATCTGAAAATTTCAGGGCAGATAGATCTTGACCTGATAAACATTTTTACCCCCGTGTAGGATTTGCTTTAAATGCTTAAAATTCAGAGCAATAAGCCAAAAACAGTATTTTACCCCTCCCTATGTTCTATATTTAGCCATGACCGCCATCTTGGTTGGTGGCCTAGGTACATTTTTAAAACTTGATATCCTAAGGATGATTTAGGCCAAAAGTAGTGTTATACGACCGCACATGTCGAACCCTGAACAGTTGGGGCAAGTATGGACACAACATTAAAGCTTGATATAGCTCTGAATTTGGATTGTGATCAAGTAGTTGACACAGCAAAGGTTTCTGACAAAGAATGAATGAGTTCTAATGAACTTAAAAATTTTTTTTTTTTGCTTTTGAGCAATACACTATGCTGTTGAATATAAATCCCCTCAAAAAAAATATTTGAAGAGAAAAACTTTTAAATTTCTGAAATCTGATATGAGAAAAGTTTCAGAGAGATTTAAACACGGTTTATGTACCCTTCTGTAGCCATTTTTGTACGAACTTTTCAAACTTCAATTGTATCAAAACTACAGATATAATGAATAATAGAAATAGGCCATTTTGTACATATTCCAAAGGGAAACTTGATGCAAAGCATTATTTTTTACTGTTCCATTGCATTTAAGGTTCATCATAAGGAACTGAAAAATATGGCCGTGTTTACACCTCCAAAATTACTATGAGTACAGACAAAATGGTACATCCAGGAAAGTTTTAAGGCATGGCAGGAACTAGATATATAAAAGTTATATGAAGTCTACGTTTCAGAAAATTAAAAACTTACCTGGATTTTGATGTTCATTTTTTTCCAGTCTGCCGAAGATAGCAAAATAAACAAACACCCGAGTTTAATTGCAGCGAGAGATCCATACACTTAAACACAAGTTATTGTCTGTAAACTAGAAAAATGCTTCTTTTTGGCCCCTTATTCCTAAATGTTCAGGGATATTAACCCCAAACTGACACCAAGCCTTCCCTTCATTATATGGAACCTTGTGGTACAATGTCAGAGAGATCCATACAGTTAAACATAAGTTATTGTCCTGAAACTTGAAAAATGCTTGTTTTTGGCCCTTAATTCCACGGTCCTACTAAAAAGCGCCCGGGAAAAGAAAAAGTGCCCGGAGAAGGAAAATTAGCGCCTGGGAGAAGAAAATAATAAATATTTTATAACAATATTTTTTTCCTTAAAAAATAACTTATCATTGCTTGTTTTGTCCTTAATATAAATGGGGATATGTACGATGCTACATCTAAAGTGTTGTTGTACTTTTACATTTTAGATTTCAAAATTGTATACAAGTAAGTAAATAAATATAAATAAGAGTATACAGAAGAATCATGAAAGACATTGTCCTTGATCAAAATGTATATTCTGTTACTAAAAATAATCGGTGCCTGAGGTCTTATATTTTCGCAACTGCATGGTGAACACTTTTTTATACAGATGCTGAGATAGATTTTTTATATCTTTTTTTTTTTTTTAAACTAAAACTGTTTCAATGGCTATGGTTATCAGGGTTTTAATGCTTAGACTTAAATTTAAACCAAATACTTGCTTTTTAGCCCCTTGTTTTAACTGATTTATTGTGTGTACCTCTTTCAATTTTGATTAAATTAATATTTATCTGTGAAATTTATAACATACAATTTATTTACTGTATTTTTTTATTTACAATGACAATTTCTACAAATCCAGTAAGTTGTTTTCATAGTCCGACACATTTTCGATGAACGAAATTACGTCCTCCACGGATATGTGTACATACATAATTTCTTAGTATTTAAGTTACAGTTAGCAAACTTTGCTTTCAATTATCAATTTGCGTCAAGTTATAAAGGCTATATTTTTCGCCTTTGACAGTCACACTCCTTATCTTGAGTAATATCTTTAAGAACATCAAAACCATTAATACGTAGTAAAACTATTCAAGTTGTACACCATTTGTTGAATAATTGTTGAATTAATCGGTTCCTCACCCAACTTTGCATTCCGGCAATTAGTCTCCAATGTAACAATAGTTATCCTTTTATTCATAATAAGAGAGATATAAACAAATTTGAACTTTCTTTACCAAGTAGTTATTGAACCATAAAATCGAGGTCGTGGACAAAAGACATATGGAATATTATGCTTTGTGAAAAATAGTTAACACCACAGCTGGATCAATATCCGTATGTCAAGCTTTCTCCGACAGATGTCTCAGTTTCTAAGTCTTCATTGGCGGATCCAGGGGGGGGGGGTCCAGGGGTTGGAACCCCCCCTTTTTTTGCCGATCAATGCATTTGAATGGGGACATATAGTTGGAACCTCCCCCCTTTGTTCAAAAAAACCCTCAAAGTGTAGTTGTTCTTTAAAGACAGAGTTTTTCACAATATATACAAAACAAGGCATGTGATTAAAAAGGGTCGCTAGCCAGGAGGACATACAAAATATTTTAAATATTTTTTATTTCGTATTTTTTATTAATGTATATTGAAAAGCAAAAATAATCATTGATGAAAGATTTCAGCAAATAAATACAGGTGAGCGATTCAGGCTCTTGAGAGCCTCTTGTTTTTTAATCAAGTGTTCAGTCTAAAAAGAATTACGTACAAACAGCTGTCATTTTTCTGTCATCATGCCATATCAAACATCATGGCACAAGGTAAGTTTGTAATGGAATTTATCTTTAAGTTTAAACATGTATAGTATTGTAGATTGGGAAACAAGTTTTTACACCTTATGTTAATTCCTTTCCACTTTGCTGGTGCGATTGCTGCCTTCTAGCAGCATTAGCATACTCTTTTTCGATATCTACAAGGGTGTCTTTTACGTGCAAGATATATTGCTCTCTCTTAACATGTGTCAGCCATTTATTGTCCCCTTTCGACGCACTATAATCGTTTATCAAGACCATACTCGAAAATGGTGTCAAGAGAGAGCCGAAAATATGTCCCTGAAATTTTCTCCCCTGAACGGTGTCCAACCAGAAACCTTTGTGTTTGTTGTCCGAAGCGCTAACCACTACAGCACGGCTCTACTTATCGTTTCAAACAGTGTTCTCAGAACCTTCTCCTTTTAGTAAATACTAATTGCCTATATTTGAATTTTAAAAAAGTTTTACGACATTGAAGATGACGAATACAGCTACTAGTCATCACAGCAATAACATGTTTTATTTGAATTTGGCCCTAGTTATTTTTCCCTTTGTAATGAGGATGAAAATTTGTAGTATATGGATACATGAATATTTGTAATATGTATAAATTGTTTCTTTTAAATCACAGGTGCTTTTGATTTTGTCTTTATGTCATTGTGTGATTAGTGAATATTCAATTTTCTATTTCTTGTCCCACATACCTAATCTGTTCTAGTTTTATTTGAACTTATCTACTGCGGCTTTTCTATTTTGTATCTGAAGAGTTAAGCTTTTTTCAACTGATTTTTATAGTTCGTTCTTACATGTTGTACTGTTACACCACTCTCCCAGGTTAGTGGGAGGGTTGGGATACCGCTAACATGTTTAACTCCCCACATTCTGTATGTATTTGCCTGTCCCTGTGTAATTTTGTAATGAAGATTATATTTAATTAATATAATCCGTTAGTTTTCTCGTTTGAATTGATTTAAATTTGTAATTTAGGGGCCTTTTATCAGAGCTGAATTATGCGGTATGGGCTTTGCTCATTGTTCCCTTGAAGGACGAACGGTGGGTGACCTATAGTTGTTAATTTCTGTGACATTGTTTTTATTGTAGTGAGTTCAGGGGCGGATCCAGCCATTTAAAAAAAGGGGTGGTTCCTAACCCAGGACAAAAAAAGGGGGGGGGGGGGTCCAAATACATGTCTTCTCTTTAATACCAGTGTAAAACGTCGATTTTATGTCACGTCATCCTGATTAAAATACAGTGGATATATAATATGTTTTTTATTCAGATGGATTTGGGGTATGTTAAGGGATGAAAATACGTTTTTCATTTTTTGTATAAAGATTTGCTTCATTTTTTGTAGGGCTCCATTTTTAGTTGCAGATATCATTTGTTTTTTGTATTCGGCCCGAAACCATACAAGAGCCAAACCTCGCTGATTCCCAGTTTATAAGTCTCATTCAAAAAAATTTGATGGCTCCTTTTTCGGACATTGACCGAATATTGTATATAAGTACTAGTATATTAAGAACTTTCTTCCTGGTTATAATGGCGTTAAAATCATTCACAGGAACAGAGGAAGGTAGAGTAATTTTTGCAGTTACATTTTTTCCACGTTCATATATATATGAGCTTATATTCCAAACATATATGTATATGCCGCTTTTATTGTTGTTGTTACCAATTATGTAAATCAATTGTATCTGATTGTATGCCCTTTATGGGCCCTATAATTTGGGAAATAAAAATATTCTATTCTATTCTGATCTATTCTATATAGATGTAATGACATTTTTGTTTTAGATACTGACTTTTCTCAGCAAGAATTGCAAGCGAGTCCGTAGAGGCGAGTTGACGAAGTCAGCATCAAAATATAAAATGCCTATTTCCTTGTATGTCCTTTTATCGGCAATTTGTATTAAAAAATGCTTTTTCGGTTGAGCAGGAATTTGTTAGTAAAACTTTTATGCGTACAAAAAGGTTATGATATAGTTGTTCGGTTGTATCATAGATATAATAGCCAGGCTATCATATCTATATATATGGTTGTATGAATGAAGTCGCGTCCCAATGTGTGGTGTAGATATAAAATTTCAGAAGATGAGACACTTTTGTTCAGCCACGTTTAGTTACCAATAATAATGTCTAGTAATTTAAAGAAGTTGTTGATACGTTTTGTTGCCTAAGCTCTTAGTCAGTGGTGTTTGGGTGATTTTTTTTGCAACCTTTGAAATTAATCGTTTATAACTATTGATTTCATTTATTTATTTGTTTGCTGCCTAAGTCCTAAGTCACTGGTGTTTAGGCCATTTTTCTGTTTTCTTTATACTTTTTGTCCATTATTCTGAATTCTTTGTATTTTTATCCAGTTTTCTATTCTGTTATCCAATTTCACACCTTCATAGCTGTATTTATATTAATATATCCTATATATGATGCCACCATTTATCACAGTTATAGCGGTTATCACAGACAATCGCATCACTATCCCGGGTACACTCACGTTAAAAGATTGAGGATAACTATATTAATACATGCAAGCTAAGTATGTGGCCTACGGAGAGTTAAACTTGGTTGCTTTAAAGGATTTAGTTAAAAGATGGATGTTGCGATCTGATTTGCCAAGCAAATTTCTATTTTAAAGAAGGACATGTGTATTTGCCAACAAAATATATTGGTCCTTTTTAATACATTTTGTCTTGTTCAAAAAATGCGGGACAACTTTCAAGTATGTTCGATATTCTTATCATTTGAGAGTCCGGTATTTAAGATATTGTTATAAATGGGGATATCCAGTATTTAAAATTTTCATATCAGTTGGAACATTAAGTGGTTAAGATATTCCAAGCAATAGGGATTTCCCGAATTTTAGATTTTAACTACTTTTATTCTTAATAAAATAGATTGTTTTTACTTTAGGGGCAAATGGACAGCCACTTGTTTCATTAGAAGAATTCCATGAACTGTTCGCCGTTCCATTTAAGTATGGTGAAAGTGAAAAACCTTGGCCACGTTCAACAATTCTACTTTACAAATACAGCTCAAAAGCAACCGTAAAGTATGTGGACATTCCCGAGAACACTTGGATTAGGGTAGACAATGCTATAGGAAAACACGCTGAAATAATAATGATAAAAGATCTGAAGAAAATTCAGAAACATCTGGAAGAACAGGCAGATTATAAAGTAGGAAGTTATAAAGGTATACTCAGCATAGAAGTCATAATTAACTACTCACCAGATAGAGATTGTTCCGATAAATTGTGTACTTGTAAGAAATATCTGGATGCAGAAATAGTCAAGCAACGGAGAGATGTAGAAATAGTCAAGCAACGGACAAACAGATATGAAGGACCTGCTGATAAGGTTAGGAAAATGTCCCCGACAACTGAAGTTGAAAGAGTAGAAAACATTAAGTTTAAAATCACTTTTTCTAACTTCTATAAACATATTGAAGACATATATGGACCAGAAAACATGGAAGGATTGACAAATCTTTTGAAAAGTGATATAAAACTTGATATACTGACAGATGAGAACTGGACATATTTTTTTAATGCTGCTGGATTGGAAACCGAAAGACAAAAAAGAGAAAAGGATGACAAGAAAATTCTCCAATACCTAAAAGGATTAGCAGCTCTTGATCAGACCAATATAGATTACCTGACAGAAAATTACCTTGTGTAGTAAATATCATAAACAAAGCAGCTTTTGATCAGACCAATATAGTAGATATATAAGCAATAACCTGGAAGTGGTTTTAGTGATTTATTTATTTAGGTTACTAGTGTTTAAATGGCAACTGTGTTAGAAAAATAAACATATTATTAAATATAACCAATGTTAATGCATATATTTGAGGGAGATAAAGTCCTTAATTTAAAGTTAAATTCATATCTGATAACAAGTTTTCATTATTATCAAACAATACTAGCACATTCATGCAATTCAAAAAAGTAATTGAAACTGGGCTGGCTATATACCTTAAAAAACTCAAAGCCCACCAGCAGTTGTATCATAAACAGCTAGTACTATAGAATATACACTCATACCAGATACTAGTTTCACTGTTATAATCAATCTAATAAAAACACTTCATAATATTACAGCAGTCTTAAACGTTCACACACGGACATGTCTGGCCTGCTTTACAGATTAAGGATTTAATGTTGATAGTCCTAAATATAAAGTATCACATTAACTTGATCCAAGAAAATGAGGTCAAGGCCAAAATTTACTTGTAAGGGCAATAACTCTGGAAAGAGACAAATATTGACAATTTGGATTATGCTCTTATTTGTACAGCTTACTCTGCTGAACAATTTAGCTGTTTATTTTGTAAAAACAGATAACATTCGGATGTCTGATGATATGAAGATCTTTAAGGGCAGACGTGTTGTGTTATAATATATTTGTGTTTTTCTAAATATTTAATTGTGATATCTAATTTATTGTAATGGATCGTTTGACACAATATCATGGTTAATTAAACTCACTTACAATACCTTCTAATTAAGAATAGACTTTAATTTTCAAAAGACATTATCACAATAGTTTAAGTGATAGATACAATGGATAAGCGTTGATTCATGAAAAACAAACCATTTGCCCTGCGGGCTCATGGTTTCTATTTCAAGAATCAACGCTTATCCATTGTATCTATATCACATAAGACATTTTCGAACTTATTTCTATTTGAATTGATCTTAATGGAAATGGAGAATGTGTCAAAGGGAAAACAACCCAACAAAAACATTATATATAGTGCATATAATAAGTATGTTTCCGGAATTTCTAGCAATAAGCCTAATTCAAGACATATCACGATTTTCCGTAGCATAGGAATTTGCGATTAAAATTTGTAAAATTATGTAGTAAAACAGATGAAATCATATAATATTAATTTATAAAACAAAAATGGACCATTATTATGCAATTCATTTTTGGTTTTTTTTAAACATATGGAATAGCAAACCATTATCCGATAATAAACGACCAAAATCGCTTTTTTACACAAAATATCCACAATAACATTCAAAACAAGAACAAAAACTGGAAATCCAGACTAATTTGGAACAACAAAAAGAATTCAGGGAGTCGAACCTAAACAGACAAGTCCTTAGCTTTAACTCATTTATCTTAACTACGAAACCTCGTGGCTATCAACTCATACTATACGATTACCTATTATGTATATATTAAGGTACAAGCCACGTGTGTCCGTTGTACCAATGTATATCATATATTCATTTATATATATATATAAAATAGACTTTTAAATCGTAACCGATTGGTAGCCCAGAGGTTTCGTCGATATGTTAATGTCAGTAACAAGTTACAAAACTTCTGGACGGGTTCGATTCCCAGTGAAGGCATATAGAAATTACAAAAATTAAAGGTAAGTTTTTAAAAATAATTGCATTAGTGAACATAAATCAGGAAATTAGTCAATTCAAACTTAATGATATTAGGAACACAAAGGAAACAATAGAATATAATCTGGTGAGTCCATTTCAGCGACGGATTTAGGAAGCCTGAGAGGAAGCGTTGATTCTAGAAAAAGAATCCACGGTAAATGAATAGGCTGACGTCACCACAATGGTTTAAAGTTTATCTCTTATATTATTCAAGATAACCAAACACTGCAAATGTCCTTAAAATTACCAATTCAGGGGCAGCAACCCAACGGGTTGTCCAATGTATCTGAAAATTTCAGGGCAGATAGATCTTGACCTGATAAACATTTTTACCCCCGTGTAGGATTTGCACTAAATGCTTAAAATTCAGAGCAATAAGCCAAAAACAGTATTTTACCCCTCCCTATGTTCTATATTTAGCCATGACCGCCATCTTGGTTGGTGGCCTAGGTACACTTTTAAAACTTGATATCCTAAGGATGATTTAGGCCAAAAGTAGTGTTATACGACCGCACATGTCGAACCCTGAACAGTTGGGGCAAGTATGGACACAACATTCAAGCTTGATATAGCTCTGAATTTGGATTGTGATCAAGTAGTTGACACAGCAAAGGTTTCTGACAAAGAATGAATGATTTGAACTTATAAAATTTTTTTTTTGCTTTTGAGCAATACACTATGCTGTTGAATATAAATCCCCTCAAAAAAAATATTTGAAGAGAAAAACTTTTAAATTTCTGAAATCTGATATGAGAAAAATTTCAGAGAGATTTAAACACGGTTTATGTACCCTTCTGTAGCCATTTTTGTACGAACTTTTCAAACTTCAATTGTATCAAAACTACAGATATAATGAATAATAGAAATAGGCCATTTTGTACATATTCCAAGGGGAAACTTGATGCAAAGCATTATTTTTTACTGTTCCATTGCATTTAAGGTTCATCATAAGGAACTGAAAAATATGGCCGTGTTTACACCTCCAAAATTACAGACAAAATGGTACATCTAGGAAAGTTTTAAGGCATGGCAGGAACTAGATATATAAAAGTTATATGAAGTCTACGTTTCAGAAAATTAAAAACTTACCTGGATTTTGATGTTCATTTTTTTCCAGTCTGCCGAAGATAGCAAAATAAACAAACACCCGAGTTTCATTTGATACGGTCCACTCAGTTACACAGTTTAAACCTGTTAAATAACCTATTGTTTACAGGTGTCTATTGTCCATCCTTTGTCCATTTAAATCAATACTACTCACAACATTGATTATATGAGGGGAGCTTCTCAATCGTTTTCACTACTTAGGCAGCAACCATTTGATTTTCTGGGGGGGGGGGGGGGCTATGGTTTTTTTTTTCTGGACAATTTTTTTTTTTCGCCTGTGTTCGCGACAAGTCGAAAACAATTTTTTCTTTCAATTTTAGCATTACATATAGTGGCAGCTGAGGGTGAAACAAACAATTTTTTTTCTTCAGAATCAAAAACAAATTATTTTTTTCTCCAAAAACTGGAAACAAACTTTTTTTTCCAAAAAAAAACCATAGCCCCCCCCCACCAGAAAATCAAATGGTTGCTGCCTTAGTTAATTTTTGCACCTTCTGCAGGAACGAAAAAAAAATTGATAGCAAAATCTAGAAAAGTTTATAATTTTCTGAAACACAAAATGCATTTAAAAATTATATATCTAGTTCCTGCCATCCCTTAAAACTGTTGCAGGTGTATAGGTAAGTCTGTACTCAGAGTAAAATTTGGGGTGTAAATACGGCCATTTTAGCCAAAAGGTTATGATGAACCTTAACTGAAAATTACAAAAATGCTTATTTGGGTCTCTCACTTATTGAAACCCACTTGGAGCAAGTACCCCAAAACTCAATTCCAGCTTTTCCTTTGTAGTAAGAAACCTTGTAGTATAATTGCAGCGAGAGATCCATACACTTAAACACAAGTTATTGTCTGTAAACTAGAAAAATGCTTCTTTTTGGCCCCTTATTCCTAAATGTTCAGGGATATTAACCCCAAACTGACACCAAGCCTTCCCTTCATTATATGGAACCTTGTGGTACAATGTCAGAGAGATCCATACAGTTAAACATAAGTTATTGTCCTGAAACTTGAAAAATGCTTGTTTTTGGCCCTTAATTCCACGGTCCTACTAAAAAGCGCCCGGGAAAAGAAAAAGTGCCCGGAGAAGGAAAATTAGCGCCTGGGAGAAGAAAATAATAAATATTTTATAACAATATTTTTTTCCTTAAAAAATAACTTATCATTGCTTGTTTTGTCCTTAATATAAATGGGGATATGTACGATGCTACATCTAAAGTGTTGTTGTACTTTTACATTTTAGATTTCAAAATTGTATACAAGTAAGTAAATAAATATAAATAAGAGTATACGGAAGAATCATGAAAGACATTGTCCTTGATCAAAATGTATATTCTGTTACTAAAAATAATCGGTGCCTGAGGTCTTATATTTTCGCAACTGCATGGTGAACACTTTTTTATACAGATGCTGAGATAGATTTTTTATATCTTTTTTTTTTTTTTAAACTAAAACTGTTTCAATGGCTATGGTTATCAGGGTTTTAATGCTTAGACTTAAATTTAAACCAAATACTTGCTTTTTACCCCCTTGTTTTAACTGATTTATTGTGTGTACCTCTTTCAATTTTGATTAAATTAATATTTATCTGTGAAATTTATAACATACAATTTATTTACTGTATTTTTTTAATTTACAATGACAATTTCTACAAATCCAGTAAGTTGTTTTCATAGTCCGACACATTTTCGATGAACGAAATTACGTCCTCCACGGATATGTGTACATACAGAATTTCTTAGTATTTAAGTTACAGTTAGCAAACTTTGCTTTCAATTATCAATTTGCGTCAAGTTATAAAGGCTATATTTTTCGCCTTTGACAGTCACACTCCTTATCTTGAGTAATATCTTTAAGAACATCAAAACCATTAATACGTAGTAAAACTATTCAAGTTGTACACCATTTGTTGAATAATTGTTGAATTAATCGGTTCCTCACCCAACTTTGCATTCCGGCAATTAGTCTCCAATGTAACAATAGTTATCCTTTTATTCATAATAAGAGAGATATAAACAAATTTGAACTTTCTTTACCAAGTAGTTATTGAACCATAAAATCGAGGTCGTGGACAAAAGACATATGGAATATTATGCTTTGTGAAAAATAGTTAACACCACAGCTGGATCAATATCCGTATGTCAAGCTTTCTCCGACAGATGTCTCAGTTTCTAAGTCTTCATTGGCGGATCCAGGGGGGGGGGGGGGGTTCCAGGGGTTGGAACCCCCCTTTTTTTGCAGATCAATGCATTTGAATGGGGACATATAGTTGGAACCTCCCCCTTTGTTCAAAATGGCTGGATCCGCCCCTGGTCTTGCTTATGAAATGGATGTAAATGATATGCATTTCTCATATTTCAAGTAAAACTATTGAAGTCAATTAACTTTCTTAAGAAATCTTGTTAATAATTTTGGTCAACAGTTTCTGAGCAAAAACTTGTGAGCCTAACTGATGACAAAATTAAGGTCAATTTCGACAGGGCTTACCATTACAGTTCAGTGGTTATTGTCCTTGATATATGGGAAAATGTCAGTTCCTGGCATCTTGACAAACTTATAGATTTTGTTTATTGAACATAAATGACCAAAAAAGATTATTGTTGAAGGGCAATAACACAAGCCGTTCAAAAAAACTTAAGCAAAAGGACAGTAGGGAGATATCATCATTCTGATCATTGCTGCTTCTGCAAGATTGTATCTGTTAATAGAGTTTCAAGATAAAATAAAACTTGCATTTGACCCTTTTTCTATTTTAAGCCATGCTGTCTTTTGTATGACAGGATCATATGACGCAATTTTTTAAGCCATGGCTTTGTTCATGTTTGTTTTTGACTGATGAGTTTAAGAAGCATAAACTTATATAGTTTCAAGTCTTGTATAACCTGGCTATGAAGGGTTCATAACCTTCCATTTCTATAACCTATAGTATCTTGCTACAGGACAAACAAAATGTTTCTCTGAACTGTTCACAGTAGTTTTTTATTATGTGATAAACTTCATAAATTACTTAATTACATATCAAGCTGAATCAATTTCTGGTATAAAAATTTCATCTTATCAGCATTTGTATCACAGTTATGAAATCTTCATTCATATTTCCTATTTGAAAATTCTTTGAAAATTTCCAAGAATCAGAAAACCTGTGACATGAGAGTCTTATGTTGTTTTTATTGTCAATTTAACTAGAGCTTATTCATTCTTGTGTTGACTGTATTCTCCCACTAAGGTTCGATCTCAACAGATGCATTTGATCCAAGGCTTTGGTGAGAAATGGTCTTGCAGTGTTCAACTCCATCAATGTCAAATAATTCAACTGAAATAATTATTATCAAAAATTAAAATAACCACAATAAAATTGTACAGAAGCCTATTGTTAAGTGGGAATTATAGGAGTGCATGCCTTTATTTACCCTTTATTATGCTAAAGATCATATCTTGAAAATATTTCTATTAAAACATAAATTTAATCTTTCAAAATTAAAAGAAGCAAAAAAATTAATTTTCTCAGAGTTTCATCATAAAATTGTGAATTTAAAACTACAGAGAGTCAGGGTTCTCAACATTCTTTTTCCTGAGGGGTTCTTTCAGAAATCTGCTGGTCCTCACTGTTATTGATATTGTTCCCTCAAATCTAGGTGGTCAACACCTTAAGACCACAACTAATTAAGAATTATGCTAGGTGTGTTTGTTTGACGGAAATGATCATTATAACTCTTGGAGAACCTAGCAACTATAGAACTATCTTGGAATACCAGATATTGATTCAGATAAGTAGATTAAATGTTGTAATTTGTAGAAATTTTGGGAATGTTGTAAAAATATTTGAATAATACCACATTTTTATGTGAAGCGAAATGATTAGTGATCAAATTGTGAAATAATTCAAAGTGTTAGGAGGATTCAAATGATCTCAGTGTGCCATTATGTTGCAATATGCCAAAAATAGTAAAAGTTCCATTATCCCTGACAATCTAGTCAAATCTAAATGGCCGTGCAGAGAGGTCAACAACTAATGAGGAAAGTATGCTTGCTATGGACAGACAGACAGACTAATACTCTACAAGTTCATAAATAGGACATTCACTATAAAGCTACCAAGTTTTAATTGGTATTTTTGTTAATATCTTCTTTTTGTTTCATTATTGATGGCAATCTTATAAGTGTTCAATTACAACAGGAATTGTGTAACAACAAAAGCTTATGCAGCTAGAAATTAGTAGTACCTTGGCATGTGTAGCATCACTTTTAAGAAAAGTGTCAATACTGCTTCTTAACTTGGCTATTCTTAAATCCCATATATCTTTTACAAGGGTTCGTATTTCGTCTGCATGAGGAATATCGTCTGTCGCACTGAAAGTATAAAATACTATTCTTATTTGTCAAGTAATTACATGACGAAAGAACTAAACAAATTTGTGAATGATTGATAAAATGTACATGTACAATGTTCTGAGCTTTAATACTGGAAGATTAACATCTTGTATAGTAGAACATGGGATGTCCAATACAAAAGTTAACTTTCTTGTGAATGTGTTATTTGGTTGTTGAGTAAACATTAAGGTTCATCATAACAAATGGACAAATATGGCCGTATTTTCACCCCAAAAACTACTCTGTGTACAGACTTACCTGTGCTGTTTGGAAAGTTTTAATGCCTAGCATCCACTAGATATATAAAAGTTAAATGCATTTTGTGTTTAAGAAAGATAAACTCTTTCTTAGTTTTTGATGGGCATTTTTTTTCCTTTCTGCAGAAGGTGTAAAATTAAACAAACACCTGAATTACTTTGATACTGTCCACTCACTGACTCAGATAAACTCTTTAACTCACCTATAGTTGTGAAGATAACTCTTGTCCATGTCAATTAAGGACAATCAAAACAATACAAACCGGCTTTTTACCTGAGGGAGCATCTCATAGTTGTACCACAACTTAGTTAATTTTCACACCTTTTGCATGAATGAAAAAAAATGCCCATCAAAATCCAAAAGAGATTTTATCTTTCTGAAACACAAAATGCATGCAACTTTATTATATCTAGTGGATGCTAGGCATTAAAACTTTTCCAACTTCACAGGTAAGTCTGTACTCAGAGTAATTTTTGGCATGTAAATACAGCCATATTTGTCCGTTTGTTATGATGAACCTTAACTTAACATTCAAGTGAAAACAGTTGTTCTATTTCTTAGTTGACGAGAATAAATTTACTTTACATTACCATTTAAGTTACAGTTGTGTTATTTCTTTGATGATGAGTATACAGTGACTTACCATTTAAGTAGCAACTGTGTTATTCTTTGATGATGAGTATACAGTGACTTACCATTTAATAACAGCTGTGTTATTTCTTTGATGATGAGTATACAGTGACTTACAATTTAAGTAGCAGATGTGTTAATTCTTTAATGAGTATACAGTGACTTACCATTTAAGTAACAGCTGTGTTATTCTTTGATGATGAGTATACAGTGACTTACAATTTAAGTAGCAGATGTGTTATTTCTTTGATGATGAGTATACAGTGACTTACAATTTAAGTAGCAGATGTGTTAATTCTTTAATGAGTATACAGTGACTTACCATTTAAGTAACAGCTGTGTTATTCTTTGATGATGAGTATACAGTGACTTACCATTTAAGTAACAGCTGTGTTATTTCCATGAAATGAGGACTAGGCATCTCTGTAAAGAACTTGCTATCTGTTTCTTCTTGTTTCTTGTCTTGAAGCCTCTCTAAGAAATAAAACGTCTACAGATTAATAAAAGAAGCTGACGACTCTTAATAAATCCAACAACCCAATAAGGTTGCCTGAAAATAAGATAGTTAAAGAAGCGTTTATAAATAGGGAGAGTTCAGAGTAGAATAATTTCACAAATAGAAGTGAAATGTGCTTAAAGCAGGAATAAATCCAATCTTTTACTTGTTTATCACTTTAACCTGGTACCTTTGATAACTTTTTACATCAAATCAGTATGAGTTTTAGAGTTATTTTCATCTACAAAGCCAAAATGGTTAATGTGGGAGTCTTGGAAAGTAAATATGAATGTCTGGTCAACCCTATATGTCATTACAGCTTGAAGGCACTTTTTCCCCAAAATGATTAAAATATCTAAAACACATGAGCAACTTTCTTATTGCAATGATAAATAGACAATTCATCATAATTTATTTTTGAATTTTAACAATTCTTAAATTTTTGTCTTTAGATGATTGATTGATTATTCGTTGCTGAATGTCCAGTGGCAAATATTTCATGCATGTTGCATTGTTCAGAAGGATTTGCATGAAATATCATAATTAGAGGCTCTTAAGAGCCTGTGTCGCTCACCTTGGTCTATGTGCATATTAAACAAAGGACACAGATGGATTCATGACAAAATTGTGTTTTGGTGATGGTGATGTGTTTGAAGATCTTACTTTACTGAACATTCTTGGTTCTTACAATTATCTCAATTTATAATGAACTTAGCCCAGTAGTTACAAAGGAAAATATTTTGTTAAAATTTACAAAATTATTAAAAATTGACTATAAAGGGCAATAACTCCTTAAGGGGTCAACTGACCTTTTTGGTCATGTTGACTTATTTGTGGATCTTACTTTGCTGAACATTATTGCTGTTTACAGTTTCTCTATCTATAATAATATTCAAGATAGTAACCAAAAACAGCAAAATTGCCTTAAAATTTTCCAATTCAGGGGCAGCAACCCAACAACCAGTTGTCAGATAGATCTTGACTTGCAAAACAATTTAACCCCCATGTCTGAATTACTCTTAATGCTTTGGTTTCAGAGTTATAAGCCAAAATCTACATTTTACCCCTATGTTCTGCTTTTAGTCATGGTGGCCATCTTGGTTGGTTGGCAGGGTCATCACACCACACATTTATTAAACTAGATACCCCAATGATGATTGTGCACAAGTTTGGTTTAATTTGGCCCAGTAGTTTCAGAGGAGAAGATTTTTGTAAAAGCTAACGACGGACGACGAAGGACGACAAGTGATGAGAAAAGCTCACTTGGCCCTTCGGGCCAGGTGAGCTAAAAAGGTGAAAGGATTTATAAACTTGATGGACAAACCATGCAAAATTAGGGAATGTCCTTACTTAACAGGAATGGCCTTTAACTTACACACTTTTTCTGATTAGAAGTCATGTTTTAAGTTTATACATATAATTTCAAATCCCTTTTAGTGGTTAAATACCTGTATCCATCCAATCAGGGGGAATAATCCTACATTTTTGTCCTTGCTTCAGGTTAATGGCCATCCATAGTGGTACTTTGACTGGAAGCCCAGCATTAAAAGGTCCTACATCTCCCTATAACATATACATTTGAATGTTTACTTCAATTGCCAGTTACACAACAGTAAGAAGTAGTATTCAGCACATGTCATCCCCCATTCCTATTCTCAGTTTAATGTTTTTCCCATTGCATGTAAACTAGCAACCTACCCGAAACAAAAATAGTTAAAGTAGGAAATACAGGCCAAGTCACCAATAACAGAAAACTTTACATATTCTCAATTCTGAATGAATTTAGATTTAGCTACATCACTAAATCAACTTTCAATTAAAAGCTGATAATTTCATAGTGAATGGAAATACTCTCAGAGCCCTTCAAAACTACATAGATGTAAGTCATGTCTAGTTGCATTGACACACTGAGATGCTGGCCTACAATTAAATGCCAGCATACAAAATGTGCCAAATAACCAAACAAATCAGAAAAGAACTTCCTTTTCTTAACTTAGAATTATATGCAAAAAGAACAACAAAATGTGACACATAACCAGCAAATGACTCAAAAGAACAATTTATATTACCATTATCAATACCAAATTTATCTGATCAGAAATTTAAGCAGATTGGATATTGTTTCTGACGATACCTGTACCCAAAAAGACATTTACAGAAATTCAAACAGATCCCTTGGGAAAAGCTAAAGGGTATTGGGAATAACAAATTCTAAATTCATAAATATATTAGAGGTATTACAGTATCAACAGTCTTGCATCACATTTGGAACAAGTACAGTCATGTATGTAATTAGTCTGAGATTACTCCGACGTCAAACGGCTGTTTTTCCAGACAAGCTAGGATGGAATATTTATCCGTCCTAATGAATGCACTGCAATTTGGCTTCTGGAGGAGAATGACCGCCTTAGATCTATATAAATTGATCAATTTGTTCTTTGTGTACCTGCCACCCTTTCCTTTCTCATATTTGGACGGTTTTCACAGTGACTGATCGATTTTAGCTATTTAACTTTCATACTTCTACTTTGTTATGACTACCTTCAACATGATGAAGTTTAGGTTACTTTTACTTGGGGGGTTCTGATCCCGGATCCCGCTCACTGTTTAGTCATATTCCTTTATCCAGCTCACACTATGTACATAAACAATTAAAAATATTTCAGTTTGCCCAAACCCGACCCATGATGACTGGGTGTGGGTAGGTAGGTACGCAAATTCTTTTTTTTTCCAGAATTTGCATGAAAATATTAAAAGGTCTTAAAGCAGTACATATTTTTTTTCTGTCAAACCTTTGTAGAGTCAACCAAAAGCCATATGAATTTAAAACCTCTATAAATAAATTAGTCTACTTTATGATTTGTATCCTGAGATGTTTATAACCTTTACAATTGCTAAATGTGTGAAAGGGTTGGTGGATTTATGAAGTGATTTTCAACAGTTACATCAACAAGATGTTTGTGAGAAAAAAAATATCAGCTGACTATGTAATGATTTAATTTGATTGCAGTTTTTAAATCCTATATCTTTTAAAATAGATTAAATGTCCTAAAATATTTTATATGAATTATTATCTACCATCCATAGTTTGACTGTTTCTGTCTTTTTATGTTTTGAAAACAAATTTATATTTTTACATTATCACACAGGTAAACTAATTTGGCTATAAATAGATCAAAACATATGTTCTGTAGAATCTCCGAACTAAAAACGTATTTGTTATAATTTTATTTCTTTAAATAATCAAGTTTAAATTTTTGAAAATAATCATTATTGATAAAATATGATTGCATAAAGTTAACGTTTTCTGAAGACTATTTATTTTTAGGTCATGGTTCTAGAGGCTTCCTCACAAATTTGTATAAAAATCCAACCATATCATGTGTTTACTTTTGCACATGTGAAAAAAATATTTCTGACAAAAGCCAGATTTTTCTTATCAAAGGGGATTTATATTGCACTTAATTATTCAGAAAGAGTTACATTCAGTTAAGATTATATTTCTGATTCTGTGAGCAATTATAGTTTAATCAAATTCTCCCAAACAGCAACATATTGATCTTGTCAACTGAGACTTGTAAATTCGAACTATTTGAATAAAAGGGCATCTAATTCACATGATAAAGGAAGATTATAATTAAAGACAAAAAATTTATCAAGAAGTAATCCCTTTTTATTCAATAAAAACAAAATCTTCTTGCAAGATTGTAAATTCGCAACTTCCGGATCCATTTCCTGTCAGAGTAACATTGAAAATATTCGATTGCACATGGTTTTGAACAAATCTACCTGAATATTCTTATCAGATATTCGATGACACGATGAAATTAACATTGAGCATATAGGTAAGGGTTTGGTAGTACAGACAACTACAGCGTAAACAAGAGTGCACACGCTGAAATGTCTCGCCTTCCTATACTAATCATTGATATCATGTTGATAGTCCTAAGTATAAACTGTCACATAAACTTAACATTAACCAAGATAACTAAACAAAGACCAATGAACTTTGAAAATGAGGTCAAGATCCGAGAACCATGCCAGGCAGACATGTACAGCTAACAATGCTTCTATACAACATATATAGTTGACTCATTACTTATAGTTAAAGAAAAATAGACCAAAACACAAAAACTTAACACTGTGCAATGAACCGTGAAAATGAGGTCACGGTCGAATAAAACCTGTGCGACTGACATAAAGATCATAAAATATTTCCATACACCAAATATAGTTGACCTATGGCATATAGTATTAGATAATTAGACGAAAACTCAAAAACTTAACTTTGACCACTGAACCATAAAAATGAGGTCAAGGTCACATGACATCTGCCCCCTTCATATGTTCACCTTATAATCATTCCATACAACAAATATAGTAGACCTATTGCATATAGTATGAGAAAAACAGACCAAAACACAAAAATTTAACTATAACCACTGAACCATAAAAATGAGGTCAAGGTCAGATGACACCTGCCAGTTGGACATGTACACCTTACAGTCCTTCCATACACCGAATATACTAGCCCTATTGCTTATAGTATCTGAGATATGGACTTGACCACCAAAACTTAACCTTGTTCACTGATCCATGAAATGAGGTCGAGGTCAAGGCCAACCTTAAAAATATGTTTGTTTGCAGTTTTCCGACTGTACCTTCAGACTGAAGGGTCGGTAGGTAGGGAAAATATTTTATTTTATCAGCCAAAATACAGTTTAAACAAGCAGTTACACTAAACCAATTTTCTTGTGAAGAAAAAAAACATTTTAAAACAACAACACTGGACATGCTGAAAACCAACATCAAATGAACAGGCATTTTCAGATAAAAAACTTTTTAACCAAAACTGAAACTTTAACATAGTGTCATTATCCAATTTATGACATAAAATATGGTATAATTATTAAATACTGGAACACTTATAAACAAGGAATGTCATTATGACTAGAACTGTTTTAAAGAAATATATTCAGACATGCATGCTTTTTGACTAGAATGTTTTCATGAGTAGAGTATTTTCATCAGAAAAATATAGATATTAAAGATTTATAAGACAATGTATTAAAGAGTGTATTTTTAATAAAAAAAAATAACCATTGAATCTTCCGCAATTGAAAAAAAGTATTAAGACATTCGACTGTTTTCATATTTAATTATATGTGATAAGGTTATATTTTGCCAGGCTTTAATGAAAACCAAAGAAATCTAAAGTTTGGGGTGAAATCCATAGCACCCCATTAAAAGTAAATGGTCTGTACTGAAATGTTTTTAATGCATAAAAAAATTTGGCAGCAAAGCTCCTAAGGACATGTTTTAATTGAATTCACACAGGCCACCCAGTTTGGGTATATTTAATATTGTAAGAAAGAGAATAATTGCAATGAGTGGTGCAGCCCCCCTTATCCTAAAGGAGCATACTCATTGCAATCGAAGATAGATTTAATATAGAGAGAGTATATTTATTTTTCAAGCTAACCATTCATTTTCCCTACATCTTTGTGTAGTTAGGGTTGTTTCTTATTGATTTGGCATGATCTATATCCATTAACATTTCAAATGAGCCCTTCCTCCGTACAGGCGTGTTTACAGATATCCATGAAGATTTAAGTCACGAAGGAGTGGTTTCATCTTTGTCGTCTTCACAACGATTTGTAGAAAATATGCCATACTTCAAGCTGCTGTCGAATTATTTAACCACTGAAATTGGTTCCATAAAGTCAGGCTCCACAGATTCTGTACCCGATTTGTTTGAGACAGAAGCTTTAGAAGTTCCAAAGATATTAGTTATAATACACTCATTTTTCATTTCCGCGTTTTCCATTTCCGCGTTTTAGACCCTCCCAGACAGAATGGTTATCGTGTCAGTTATGAATATTCGCTGCATCATCGTCAATGATATCATCACACATCATTACATGTGCCTGAATCTGTATAAACAGTTTACTAATAAACTTTTTTGTTTGATATTTGTCTTAAAATTGACACGAGACGACACCGTGACTTCATGGATACTTGTTAACAATTTCCGTGTGCTTTATCATTAAATGGTCACATGATCGCTCGACGGGAAGCTAAGAAAAACCGAACTTGAAATACGTAATTGACCCAGACTTTAAATCATTTCCGGAAAGGACCCAAAGTTCCAGATCGCGTCAATAGAAGAATTAAAAAAAAATTCTTCAAATTTAAAGCAATAAAATTTTCACAGTCGGGAGGATTTTCAAAAGTCGGTCGATAAACTGCAAACAAACAATATTTTAATTTAAGCCCAAGTGAAAACTGTCTGACAGACATGAGGACCTTGCAAGGTACGCACATATCAAATATAGTTATCCTATTACTTATAATAAGAGAGAATTCAACATTACAAAAAAATTGAACTTTTTTTTCAAGTGGTCACTGAACCATGAAAATGAGGTCAAGGACATTGGACATGTGACTGACGGAAACTTCGTAACATGAAGCATCTATATACAAAGTATGAAGCATCCAGGTCTTCCACCTTCTAAAATATAAAGCTTTTAAGAAGTGAGCTAACGCCGCCGCCGTAGCCGGATCACTATCCCTATGTCGAGCTTTCTGCAACAAAAGTTGCAGGCTCGACAAAAAACTGTGCCACTTCACATGTTTCACTTCTTTACGTTCGTTAAATCAGAAGATAAAAACAGAGAACATCGAAGATCAATTAACTGCGTCTCTTATGCGCTTTCTTTTAATCTTATTCACAGTTACTTTCAAACGCAAAGACGACAAACATTAAGTTTTATACAATGACGGAGCGGACACGAAAAGAATCTGCAAAAAAAAATAAATCTTCTAAAAAACGTCAAAAAAAGAATTTGAGTCGGCGGGTTTATTTTGGGTCGGTCGCGTTTGAGCAAACATACAATCTTTTTATTTTGGCCCAATATGGTGTATATCATATTTTGCATACAAGACATACAAATCAAGTTCTTGAAGTGAAATTGCACTTTTAGTGAGTAACAAATATCTTTACTATTTTTTAATATTGTTAAAAGTAGCATAACACCATAAGAAAAAAGCATAATACCATATAACAAATCTTTGTTACATGTATCTGTTTATATATCAGTTTGTTTTGGGGATATTATAAAGGTTTTTGTATTTCTCGGGAAATTGTGGTACTGTTTTCACAGCACAACAATTATTACGTGTCATGATAAGAAAAATAACAGCAATCCAGCATCACGCTTAGATCCCAATGAGACCCACTTTATACTACAGTACATTGCTTTGAGATTTTTAGGAATATTTTAGTTAATCTGTTAGACTGTAGAGATGACTTTGGCATGTCTTAAGTATTTTTGTAAGTCCAGCTGGGCCTGTGGTTAAGTGTGAAGACTGGTAACCAAACATGGACTTATGCATTATGGAATAATTATGGCACCAAATAAATGCCTTCAAATTATGCTATAACAAAAATGTCATACATAAGAAGCAAATTGAGCGTTCTTATTGTGTTATTACTAACACCAATCAGGTATATCTTATCCTGTGTAAAGTTTGGGACAACAGATATTTCCTCTTTTTCAGCAAGAAATTCCACTTCAGCCGGATCCATTCAAGATTTTCGCGGGAGTTACGGTCAAGGTGACGCAAATCGGCGTTGTTCGAATGAATTTGCAACTAAGGGAAAATGCCCGTTCGTCAAACGCTTTTATGAGACAGACTGTGCAATCGGGCAGTATGGCTGTCCTTCTGCTGTCCCGAAAAGCAGGACTTGCAAAACAAGTAGCAAAAGGAGTAAAGGTCTTTTAAATTATTCATTGCCCTTGCATTCAACGTTTTTGTGACATTTTTCTATTGATTTTGAAAGTCAGACCTCTGACATTGGCTTGAGTAAATAGGAAATTGACATCCTTGTAAATCTGTTTTTGACAGTTAATGTTCGTATTTGCTTATCTTTTATCCTTGTCGCTTAAGTTATATGAAGAGGTAGTTACATGTGAAAGCATATGAAGTATGTAAAGATAGCATTTACACAGATTATGACTTTATGAGTTAAAGGACAAAAGTCGAAAAGAGACCTTCAGTGACGGATGCAGAACTTTTCCTAAGGCTAAAGGGGGGGGGGGGGGGGATGGGCCCGCTGACTGACCTAAGGGGGTGTCCGCTCCAGACATGCTTCGGTGATTTCCTATATAATCAACCAAACTTTTCCCACGAAAGGGGGCGGGGGGCGCTCCAGTCGTGCTTTGGTGATTCCCTATATAATCAACCAAATTTTTCCCACAAAAGGGGGCCCCCTGGATCCGCCTATGACCTTGCAACCTAAGTTCCCCCATATGAGGCAGGTGCTCCCAAGGTTATTGGTTTTTAAGAGGCTTTTATGTTAATACGGCCACAAGTTGAATCTGTTTTGCAGGCTCTGACAAAATAGCCTCTATGGGGCTATTGTACTTGCTCCGACGCTAATTTGTGGCTCAAGCAAAACAGTGATCATGATTACAGAGTTTTGTTATTTTGCCGGTCTTACGATTAATAAGAAGTATATAGATTAAGAAAGAAACATGCACTTATTAAAATTAGAAATCTTTAAGCAAGTAAGTCTTCTCTTAAATAATTTAATAATATTAGCGCATATTAAATTTGATATTCTTTAATTTAATAAGAAGCCTCTAAAACATGTTTTAAAACATTTTTAAAAGTATAAATATTAAAATTGATACTAGTATTCTTTTTTTCAATTTGATAGTTAGTATTACTTTATGTAATTTCTTTGATAGGAATACACTTTTGCACCTCACACTTTTGCCCTGTCGTCAGTTTGCACCTTGCACGTTTGCACCCAATTTAAAATCAGATTTAGTATAGCTGAATTATTAGAAAACCATGATTGTTGTGTTAATTTGCTTTGATGAAAATACTGCATGTATTTGCCTTGGTATGAGTTAAACATTTCAGATTTAAAAGAAAAAACAAGAAAGTTAATTGTTTTTAACAGCTTGCCCCCTTGATCTTACTTTATTTTGCATTGTGTAGTATATAAAAAAAACACAATGTGGGCTGGAACGACAAAAGTTAATTGTTCTTTTAAAGGTCGCTTTTATATATTCATTTACCTTGTCATCTTTGGAAGCATACTATTTTGATAGAAACTGATTCTACCTGATGAGTGATTGAAGGGTATGGGGTTTGAACAAGTAGATTTTGTACATGTATGTTTGTTTTACATGTCAGCCACATTATAATTAGTGGTACATGTATGTGATGTGTTTTGTCAGGTGCTTTCTTCTTGCTTCATTCCAATTGTAACAGTTCCACAAAAAATAGCTAATGTAATCCATCTAAATGCACAGTGTTCTCCCCAGGATTTTTGGATAGTGCTGTGGTAAGCGCGTAATTTTTTGACAATTCTCAGCTACTTTGTCGCAGTGCACGCTTTGTTTGTTATTCATTTGTTATGTGTTTTCTTATATTATGCCATTGGTCCTAGTACACAGTTATTTCGTAGTGCGTTTCTTTTAGACAATAAATGAAAATTAAAAAAATCCCACTTGCGCTTTCTCAATAATATTTTTACAGTGTGTTGTACTACTTTTGGGACAAATTATATCAAAATTATAGAAAACTTCATCAGCTCTAACTCAAAATATGGACAATTTTATGTTAAGGGGGTCTTGAAATCTTTTGACAGCTTCCGAAGTGCTAATTTTTGACCTTTTTCAGCTGGACCTAATCACTACTTTACATTAATATTTATGACCCAAATTTTTTTACAGTGTCATTTCACCCCCCAACTTGCTATATGAGGCATAAAACATGGAGAAATAAATTTGGAAGGGGTATAACAAAAATTGGCAAGTAACACACTGTCCACACTAAGGACTACATTGTATATTCGTAGACAACGAAAATCAAAGGACGATAACTGTGTACTCGGACCTATTGATGTTTTCTCTTGTAATGCTGTCCTCATCATGCTCATGGAAGTTACATGTACCCCTTTGTTTGTTAATGTTATTGTCTGGATATAGAAGAAGAGTCTTTTTTTTCCATTGTAAATTCATATACATGTTATCCTCATATTATCTGTGTATAAAACCCAAGGAGAAGTCTTTCCATGATGGGTCTATACCAGACTGCCTATGTGAAGATTTCTTAGCACTAACAAGTGATGTTGCAGAACATGTAGAACCAACAATAAAGTCATTGTCAGCTTCTGTGTTTTTGTTTTGTAACCCACGGTAGCAGTACTAGTGTACTGTTAACCTTACATTGTTTGACAGAAATAGACATTTTTTAGCATAATGATTTCTCATTTTTTTTACCTGAACGTTTTATAATATTCAAATGGCTTCATCCAAGCTGGACAACGAGAAAGTGAATTTCTCAAGTCTAGTATCAGCTTGGGGTTTGTTTTTCTAATCGTATCCTCTCAATATTTTTCAAATGGTAAAATTCATTACTGTAGAATTGCTGACTAAACAATTATTAGTTCGAATAGGTGATAATTTATACTTTCAAAGGCTTGCTCAGGGTGTGGAAATCCTATGCCCGACTCGTACATTTTAACACCCGGACAAGTAATTATTTTTGTCTTGGTTGCCCGTGGACAAGTAAAATAATATACAAGACATTTAGTTCAAATCCAACAAAAATATAGGATTTATTTCAAAACACTTAAAGATGTTTAATTTATGTGAAAGAAACCAATAATCAGGGAGTAAAAACATATATTTTAAGTAAAAACATCAATGTTCATGACAATAAATTTATATTACATAACTCTTGAAATAGATAATAACTAAAATGAATAAAAATAAGTATGCAAACCTGAGTCGCGTATTTTTGCATTGGCTTTGTCCATTGACCCGGGATCGTCGATTATGTTCAATCCACTGTTCACCGAAATTTTCATTTTTTAAGATTTTGAATCGAGATTCAGATTGATAAATACTTCATAAAACATCGGGCAAGCAAGACAAAAAGAATGACGAGTCAAGACAAAAGCTTGAAACGCAAACAGAGAAGGTCAAGGTGTATATAAAAAAAATACGGAAGTGAGAATATCAGACATCGTGGATATCAGATTACCCTGTGGAAAGAAATTCAGATGAAAAGTTTTGTTTTTGTCTTATTTATAGATCAAAGGCAACCTTATGTGTTGTCTAAGTGGTAAATAAAAGTGTTCTACTATCAATAAAAAACCAAGTGTGTCAGTTGATATAAATAATTAGTTAATCTATTACTTTGTTTCCATTTCTTCACTCACTGTCCTCTAAATTTAGTATATGTAGTGTACCTACTGGCTACAATTTTAATTTAAAAAAATTGCTGTAAAATTGTCCTTTACATTTGTACATGACATTTCATTTAGTTGGTTTGCTTTTGAGTTTCTGTCCCATTGATATTATAAACCCATTTCCAACATTCCTAAATTTTTACACATATAAACCACTTGATTTCACTAATTTGTTTGGGATGCAAAAGAAAGAATCATATATTAGCTAACAATAAAATGCTACAATATTTATTGGGACCATCAGGGCAAGTAACTTTTTCCCCGGACAAGTAAAATTTACAGTTTTACTTGCCCAGGGACAAGTGCTCACAACAAATATTTCAACACCCCTGGCTTGCTCATTTTCGGGGTTTGTATGTTTGATCGTTTTTAAAATCATCGTTTGTTCAAAGTTCGTAAAACAATTTTGTAAGTGTCGTTGCGAAATGCGGTTAATTTATTTCATTTCATTTCATTCATATATATGCCTCTTTATATTGTTTTTTATTAAAACAATAGATGTCAATGTTGAAATCTTTGTTTATTTTGATCTTTCAAAGTCGCCATTTTGTAAAATTTATTAGACTGGTCCCGCGGAGTAACTTAATACAATGGAAATAAATCATTCAGAAATAGTAAACCAGTCGATCACGTGATCCGAAGTTGAAAATAAGCGGGAAATTTGAAAAAAATACGAAAAAATATAGCGACGCGTTTGCGTTGGATAGCACTGCAGTCAGTGATTGTGATAGCGCTGAAAAGCGCAGCGTGAAAAAAGCCTGGGGAGAACACTGCACCCCATCCCATGTCTATCTGTGATATTGGTTACAAAGGCTAATAAATGAGGCCATGTTTATTGGATTGCTTCAAAAAGGTAGAGAAATTGCAAATCCTTTTTATATGAATTCTTATAGCTGTCTTACTTAAAAGAAGACTATATGATGGTCCCTTAAAGAAGTCATCAGACTTTGGATGGCCACAACCCTAGCACATGTAGCAGTAAATTTGGTCCAGTACCGTAATAAAAATTTTCAGCCAGATTTTTCTTCCAAGGTAATCAAGTCTATGACCATAATTTTATTAGGAATGTGTGTCTTGCAATTATATTCCTAAGAAAAGTTTTACTTGTCCATATTATCATGATCATGGTTTTTCTATGAAAAAGGTCCCGCTTTATTGAAATTGGGATACTTTAATATGATAATTTTACACTTTTGTTAATTATTACAATATACAATACTAAAAAGCACTTTTACAACCAGACTGACAAAGACTATTTTATTTTGCACCTTAGGTTACTTGAACAAACATAAACATTCTAAAATATAAAATTTTATTTTATTTAGTGTTTACTGAATAATGAATTCACCATTGGTTCTTCAAAAGCACCAAGACATTACCATCTCAAGACATGCCAACGAATACAATGGCGTACAATTTCTACAACTAGATGTTTACAAAATGATAAGCTAGCTGAGACGTCTGATCCAAAGAATGAAGTTGTAACTGCACCTGTTCTAGAAGTAGAAGAGGAAGAAGATTTGTACAAGTAATTTCTAATTACATGTTTGCTACAGATTTGATTTATTATGCCCCACCTACGATATATGCCCACCTACGATAGTAGAGGGGCATTATGTTTTCTGGTCTGTGGCTCCATTCGTCCGTCCGTTTGTCCGTCCGTTCATTCGTTCGTCCCACTTCAGGTTAAAGTTTTTGGTCCAGGTAGTTTTTGATGAAGCTGAAGTCCAATCAACTTGAAACTTAGTACACTTGTTGCTTATGATATGATCTTTCTAATTTTAAAGCCAAATTAGACTTTTGACCCCCAATTTCTCGGTCCACTGAACATAGACAATGAAAGTGGGAGTTTCAGGTTTAAGTTTTTGGTCAATGGAACGGTCCATGGAACATGTAAAAGGATAGTGCAAGTGGGGCATCCGTGTACTTTGGACACATTCTTGTTTTGTATTAAGTTTTAATTCCTTATTGACTATTGTGTTGACACAGAGTAAAATGCAGGATATCTACAACAAGAATGTGTCCATAGTACACGGATGCCCAAGTCGCACTATCATTTTCTATGTTCAGTGGACCGTGAAATTGGGGTCAAAACTTTAATTTGGAATTAAAATTAGAAAGATCATATCATAGGGAACATGTGTACTAAGTTTTAAGTTGATGTAACTTTAACTTCATCAAAAACTACCTTTACCAAAAACTTTAACCTGAACTTCACATTATCATTTTCTATGTTCAGTGGACCATGAAATTGGGGTCAAAACTATAATTTTGGCATTAAAATTAGAAAGATCATATCATGGGGAACATACATGTGTACTAAGTTTCAAGTTGATTGGACTTCAACTTCATCAAAAACTTTAACCCGAAGCACACGGACGCACAGACGCACGGACCGACGGACGGAGGCACAGACCAGAAAACATAATGCCCCTCTACTATCGTAGGTGGGGCTTATAAAGAAATGCTAGTTACTGTAATACACAAATGTACTTTAAAATTTGTTAGTTAATACCAGTATCTTTCAAATCAATAACTGGTCCAACATCTACCTCAGCAAACGTCAGTACATATGTATTTTTTCTGGTATTTAAAAAAAGGATTGATGAAACCACTTATGACATACAAAACTTTTTCCAGAAAAGAAAGTCTTACATTGACTTTGTTTAAATACATTACAGTTACTCTGTTGTGCAGGTCATCCAAGTCACAATTTGTAAAAGTAAATCATTAAAGGTCAAAGTACAGTCTTCACCACAGAGCTTTGACTCTTATCTTACAGCAAGCTATAAAGGGCCCAAAAAATATATTAGTTTAAAACCATTCAAACAGGAAAACCGACAGTCTAATCTATGTAAAAAAGGAGAAACATGGAACATTTATGAACCACATCAACAAACAATAAAGCTGTTTTAAATTTTTATGCATGCCTATGATTTTTTATGAAAATTATCTTTTGCTGCAATTTGGATATAAGTTTTGTTGTATTTTATCCTAATTCTTGTCATAAAAAGAATTATAGAAGTTATAGAACAGTATAATTTTGGCAGTGAGAATTATAAATGACGGTGATTTTGTATCTATGATCTTTGGTTAATTTTTCAGTCTTTATCATTTGATTTTAGAGAAAGGTACATTCCACTTACAAGACAGTCTTTGATCAGATTATTGGTTGAAGAAAAGGCTTTTCTTAGTGAAAGTGAGAAGAAAATTTATACAGATTTTGCTGTAGGACTAGATTCAGCAATAGTTAACAAATACCATGGCATTCTTCATGAAATTAAGGTAAGTACATTAAGACATCATAATTGTTTTTAAAAAACATCTGCATTTTAAAGTACTATATATATATATATATACATGAGGGAAGAACCAAAAATTTGCGAAAGCAAATTTACAGATCTAACATTGTTGGGTTGATGTTTAGACGAGTTGTATATATACATGATATATCAATTTTATCATTGAAGTGAAACTTAGCTTTTCATTCAAAATATCAAACAACCAAGACCTTATTTTTAAGGTGGTTCCCAACACTTTCACCAAAATTAATTTGGCTCGTTTAATTTTCATAAAATTTTGTCAAATTATTTACTTTGACCCTTTAACAAAAATATAAAAATTTCAAAAATTTTGAACCAACCGTTTTGTCAGAAAAATTACACTGGTTATATAGCAGTTTGACAAACACCAATTTTGATCATTGAGAAGCTTAATATTCCTTTTACAACACAACGCTATTAAAACGTTTAACTGACTTTACAGAGTTATCTCCCTGTAGTGTTAGGTACCACCTTTAAAAGTGGTTATAGCCAAAGTTATATACTACTGTGGCTTCATTGTCATTTGTTGGATACCAGTTTTCTTTCATTTCGTCAACACAGGTGAACCATGAAATTAAACGTTCAACGAATAACATTTTTTTTTCTATAGATATATAGGCTTGTATGCAGTGGCAAAACTATGAAATAAAATTTCCATGAACATGTTAGTTTTCCTGAATTTGCAAAAAAATTGGTACCCACAAAAATGAATCAATCCACAGTATTTATATAAATTTGTTTTATTTTTCAGGCACTGTTTGATCCTATTAATCCTGATAAAGATACAGTCAAAACCAGAAAGTACACTAGACGTGAGAAACTTGACAATGAGTTCTGGTTATTACAAAGACTTGAGGACTTGGTAGAGAAGGCAAACTTTCATGAACTCTCAGAAAATACTCTCATTAGATCTATGAATGAGCATGATGTGTCAGAGGGTGTTAGGGTTTGTAAATTATCATTTTATTTATGCTTAAACAATGAAAGCTGCTAAGCATTCATCCTTTTAAAATTTAAATATGATAAAATGAAGGTCAGGCTTGGTATTGACCATATTTCATTTTTAACATTCAAAAGATATGACTCCTGCAAGATTGCTTTAACAATGACGCTAATAAAAATATTCTGTGCTAGCTACACATGTAATAAAATTGAGAATGGAAATGGGGAATGTGCCAAAGAGACAACAACCCGACCATAGAAAAAAACAACAGTAGAAGGTCACCAACAGGTCTTCAATGTAGCGAGAAATTCCCACACCCGGAGGCATCCTTCAGCTGGCCCCTAAACAAATATATACTAGTCTAGTGATAATGAACGCCATACTAATTTACAAATTGTACACAAGAAACTAAAATTAAAATAATACAAGACTAACTAAAGCCAGAGGCTCCTGAAAAAAATGCGGCGGGGTTAAACATTTTTTGTGAGATCTCAACCCTCCCCCTATACCTATGCATTTAATGTATAGAATACAATGAACCTTGGTAATTTCATGATCATTTTTATTTGACAGCAAATTTTTTGCAGCATTGAATGAACTTGTTATTCTCTGAAGAAGTTTTATAGTTTCCATACAGTAACTTTTAAAGCAGTTTATTTAATTTAAAGATATGTTTTAGATCAATGCCAGAGTTTGAACTTTTCTTACAAAAAAAAAAGAAATTCTTGTGGTTCCATGGTATGGTCTTAATTTTTATACGACCGCAAAATTTGAAAAATTTTTCGTCGTATATTGCTATCACGTTGGCGTCGTCGTCGTCGTCCGAATACTTTTAGTTTTCGCACTCTAACTTTAGTAAAAGTGAATAGAAATCAATGAAATTTTAACACAAGGTTTATGACTACAAAAGGAAGGTTGGGATTGATTTTGGGAGTTTTGGTCCCATCATTTTAGGAATTAGGGGCCAAAAAGGGCCCAAATATGCATTTTCTTGGTTTTCGCACTATAACTTTAGTTTAAGTGAATAGAAATCTATGAAATTTTGACACAAGGTTTATGACCACAAAAGGAAGGTTGGGATTGATTTTGGGAGTTTTGGTTCCAACAGTTTAGGAATTAAGGGCCAAAAAAGGGCCCAAATAAGCATTATTCTTGGTTTTCGCACAATAACTTTAGTATAAGTAAATAGAAATCAATGAAATTTTAACACAAGGTTTATGACCACAAAAGGAAGGTTAGGATTGATTTTTGGAGTTGAGGTCACAACAGTTTATGAATTAGGGGCCAAAAAGGGGCCCAAATAAGCATTATTTTTGGTTTTTGCACCATAACTTTAGTATAAGTAAATAGAAATCTATGAAATTTAAATACAAGGTTTATGACCATAAAAGGAAGGTTGGGTTTGATTTTGGGAGTTTTTGTCCTAACAGTTTAGGAATAAGGGGCCCAAAGGGTCCAAAATTGAACTTTGTGTGATTTCATCAAAAATTGAATAATTGGGGTTCTTTGATATGCCGAATCTAACTATGTATGTAGATTCTTAATTTTTGGTCCCGTTTTCAAATTGGTCTACATTAAGGTCCAAAGGGTCCAAAATTAAACTTAGTTTGATTTTAACAAAAATTGAATCCTTGGGGTTCTTTGATATGCTGAATTTAAAAATGTACTTAGATTTTTAATTATTGGCCTAGTTTTCAAGTTGGTCCAAATGGGGGTCCAAAATTAAACTTTGTTTGATTTCATCAAAAATTGAATAAATGGGTTCTTTGATATGCCAAATCTAACTGTGTATGTAGATTCTTAATTTTTGGTCCAGTTTTCAAATTGGTCTACATTAAGGTCCAAAGGGTCCAAAATTAAACTAAGTTTGATTTTAACAAAAATTAAATTCTTGGGCTTATTTGATATGCTTTATCTAAATATGTACTTTGATTTTTGATTATGGGCCCAGTTTTCAAGTTGGTCCAAATCAGGATTCCATATCAAGTATTGTGCAATAGCAAGAAATTTTCAATTGCACAGTATTGCACAATAGCAAGAAATATCTAATTGCACAATATTGTGCAATAGCAATTAATTTTCAATTGGAGTTATCTTTCTTTGTATAGAATAGTAGTTGATAATATATGTTGGAAATTTGCCAGACATGACTATGATGTCATTTTCTATTTTTATTTGCCAATAACTTTATGTAAATAACTTCATTGGAAATTTGCCAATACAAAATGTTGCTGATGAAGCTTTTTTTCCTTATCTTATCTAAAATGTTTTTAGATAATGTATGTTGGACATTTGCCAGACATGACTATGATGTCATTTTCTATTTTTATTTGCCAATAACTTTATGTAAATAACTTCATTGGAAATTTGCCAATATAAAATGTTGCTGATGAAGTTTTTTTTTATTGTTTTATACAATAAACAATGTATATTCACTTTTACTACCAACCAATCTTTACCATTCAATGATAACAAGCACTTTATTTTACATTTTAATATTTTATGATGTATTTAAAAGAGTAGTTATTGTTGCAAACTCCATTAGAAATTTGAATTGATATCAGTTTTGGAGAAAGGGAAACGGGGATGTGAAAAAAAAGGGGGGGGGGGGTTTAAATTTTTCTCATTTCAGATTTCATAAATAAAAAGAAAATTTCTTCAAACATTTTTTTGAGAGGATTAATATTCAACAGCATAGTGAATTGCTCAAAGGCAAAAAAAAACTTTTAAGTTCATTAGACCACATTCATTCTGTGTCAGAAACCTATGCTGTGTCAACTATTTAATTTTAGATTTAAAAAGTTTGAAGAAGAAATCTTTAATTGATTTGTAAAATCTTGACATTTGTTTTGTGTAAAAAAAAACCATGTAATGTCAGAAATTTGATCACAATCCAAATTCAGAGCTGTATCACGCTTGAATGTTTTGTCCATACTTGCCCCAACTGTTCAGGGTTCGACCTCTGTGGTCGTATAAAGCTGCGCCCTGCGGAGCACCTGGTTGTCATTAGTGATCTGTAGCCAATTTCATCTGATAACTTTAAACAATAGAGATTTATATTTAGTCTGATGAGAACATTGCTTTTGTCTAATAAAAATAACTTTTTAATAGGGATGTGACATTTTATTAGGATTTTATTGAAATGTCTATAAAATTGTCTGCATGTGTTTTCACTTGATCTGATAAGTACTAGTTTCTTGTATTAAAAAAAGGTTGACTACATCCCAAAGAAGCAACCCTTTTTTAGTTCAGGTTTGATAAGTTTCTACCCAAAAAATTCTAGCTTTATATTTGTGAACAGATTTGTTTTAAAATTTGTGATTTCAAGCTATTAGGAGACTTTGTTTATACCAGTATCATGACATTACTGTATCTAATGTCTTATTGTCAGACACATAACTGTGTCCACACTTATGTTTATAACAGTATCATGACATTACTGTATCTAATGTCTTATTGTCAGACATATAACTGTGTTCACACTTTAATAGTATAAGTGTAAGGATCTCTATATATTTGTACCATAAGGTTACACACCCCAAAAGAAAGGTTGGGATTGATTTTTTTATGATCAATTTCAATGGGGGTTAATTCAAAGTCTTGAACTCTTTGAGTTCTTTTATATGCTGAATCTAACCTGTCACCACTTATTTTGAATTTGGATATGAAGCCAGTTTTTAAAATGATCCACATTGAGGTCCAACGGTTCAAAATTATACTTTGTTTGATTTCATCATAAAATGAATTATAAGGGCTCTTTGATAAGCCAAATCTTACAGTGTATTTAGATTTTTGTCACCCCTTGAAGGAATTTAAAAAGCTACACATATGTATGCTGCTACAAGTGCCAGCGACTGTGGCATCAACAATGAGTAATTTGCGTTGCACTATTAGAATAACAAAAAAGCAAGACATATCTCTGTTAACAGTTTCATAAATTTTGGGCCCATTTCCAAATTTGTTCACATGAAGGTCCAAAGGGTCAAAAATTAAACTTCGTTCGATTTTAAAAAGAGTTGAATTTGTGGTGTTCTTTATAGGCCGAATCTAACCGTTTATTATGATTTTTATACGACCGCAAAAATTTTAATTTTTTGGTCGTATATTGCTATCACGTTGGCGTCGTCGTCGTCCGAATACTTTTAGTTTTCGCACTCTAACTAAATAGTAAAAGTGAATAGAAATCAATGAAATTTTAACACAAGGTTTATGACCACAAAAGGAAGGTTGGGATTGGTTTTGGGAGTTTTGGTCCCAACATTTTAGGAATTAGGGGCCAAAAAGGGCCCAAATAATAATTTTCTTGGTTTTCGCACTATAACTTTAGTTTAAGTGAATAGAAATCTATGAAATTTTGACACAAGGTTTATGACCACAAAAGGAAGGTTGGGATAGATTTTGGGAGTTTTGGTTTTAACAGTTTAGGAATTAAGGGCCAAAAAAGGGCCCAAATAAGCATTATTCTTGGTTTTCACAAAATAACTTTAGTATAAGTAAATAGAAATCAATGAAATTTTAACACAAGGTTTATGACCACAAAAGGAAGGTTGGGATTGATTTTTGGAGTTGAGGTCACAACAGTTTATGAATTAGGGACCAAAAAGGGGCCCAAATAAGCATTATTTTTGGTTTTTGCACCATAACTTTAGTATAAGTAAATAAAAATCTATGAAATTTAAACACAAGGTTTATGACCATAAAAGGAAGGTTGGGTTTGATTTTGGGAGTTTTGGTCCTAACAGTTTAGGAATAAGGGGCCCAAAGGGTCCAAAATTGAACTTTGTGTGATTTCATCAAAAATTGAATAATTGGGGTTCTTTGATATGCCAAATCTAACTATGTATGTAGATTCTTAATTTTTGGTCCCGTTTTCAAATTGGTCTACATTAAGGTCCAAAGGGTCCAAAATTAAACTTAGTTTGATTTTAACAAAAATTGAATCCTTGGGGTTCTTTGATATGCTGAATTTAAAAATGTACTTAGATTTTTAATTATTGGCCTAGTTTTCAAGTTGGTCCAAATGGGGGTTCAAAATTAAACTTTGTTTGATTTCATCAAAAATTGAATAAATGGGTTCTTTGATATGCCATATCTAACTGTGTATGTAGATTCTTAATTTTTGGTCCAGTTTTCAAATTGGTCTACATTAAGGTCCAAAGGGTCCAAAATTAAACTAAGTTTGATTTTAACAAAAATTAATTCTTGGGCTTATTTGATATGCTTTATCTAAATATGTACTTTGATTTTTGATTATGGGCCCAGTTTTCAAGTTGGTCCAAATCAGGATTCCATATCAAGTATTGTGCAATAGCAAGAAATTTTCAATTGCACAGTATTGCACAATAGCAAGAAATATCTAATTGCACAATATTGTGCAATAGCAATTAATTTTCAATTGGAGTTATCTTTCTTTGTATAGAATAGTAGTTGATAATATATGTTGGAAATTTGCCAGACATGACTATGATGTCATTTTCTATTTCTATTTGCCAATAACTTTATGTAAATAACTTCATTGGAAATTTGCCAATATAAAATGTTGCTGATGAAGTTTTTTTTATTGTTTTAAACAATAAACAATGTATATTCACTTTTACTACCAACCAATCTTTACCATTCAGTGATAAGGGCACACCAATTTGATTCCTTGTTCGACGGACCCGCCCGCATCTATTTTTTTCAAAACAGAATTTTTTTATTTTTTTTATATTCCCGCTCCCCGCATCCGGAAATGTAATCATGTCTATTTCCCGCACCGTTTTTTTTTTGTAAATATCATAAAAAGATATCAACATTGGTTTCTTTCCCCCTTACTTACATTCCCTATCAAAAATGTTCGTTGGTAGAATAAAGTACAAAGAAATTCTGAAGGATTTGCCTTCAACTGCAATTATATTGTATGCTGTCAAAACAAAACTATCTGTAGCCGCTGCATGTTTATGCACCTGTCCTGGTTGATTCAGGGGCCTGTCATTCAGCAGTTATCGTTTGTTGATGTTGTTCATTGGTATTTTCCCGTTTGGATATATAAATTAGATCGTTGGTTTTCCTGTTCGAATTGTGTACGCTAATAATTTTGGGATCCTTTATAGCTTGCTGTTTGGTCTGTATCAAAGTCCTGTGTAAAAGGCCGTACTTTGACCTGTGTTTGTTATTGTCAGGTTGAGAACAACCTTCCCTCAGACAAGGGGTCATTTTACTGATGACTGATGTAGAAAAGAAAATAGAAATACCAAGGATTTGTATAGTTCTTCTACACAAAACCTTTGAAAACTTAGAATTTTGTACTCAAAAAGAGGAGAGTTACATCATATTTTAAACAACTTTTTCTAAAAAAGAGGGGTCCACTTATTTTGAATAATATTAAACTGTTAAAGTAAATGTGTTAATTTAACATGGTTAAAGTCCAGGAATATTACAAAATTCTTGGACATGTTTTGACCATTTAATACTAGATAGATATATAGTTCTTTGAGAAAATATGAGCCCTTTTGTACAAACAAATATATTATAACTTATATTGATCCCTCATAAAACATGTAAAAGGGATATTTATAACATTAAGGGGTTGCCCCCAAACTGATTATGACTTGGATGGAGAATTGTCTCATTGTCAGTCACACATACATAGACCAGATTTAATTATTTCTTGGTGAACAGGGAAAAAATACTTCAGAAATTAAAAAAATGTCAAAGTACAAGTTATAAATCAAGTTTTATTATTGTCAAAACCTATTATTTTATGTTTACAAAAAAAAAACATAGTCGCTCGCCTTTACTTTTCAAGCTTCGCCTCAAAAAATTTCAAATTAAATATTTTTTTATTTAAATTTTCAAATCGCTCGCTCGCCCCAAATTTTGGAGTCAAAAAATCTGTAGAACAAGAAATTAAATTGGTGTGGCCTAACAAGCACTTTATTTTACATTTTAATATTATGATGTATTTAAAAGAGTAGTTATTGTTGCAAACTCCATTAGAAATTTGAATTGATATCAGTTTTGGAAACAGGGAAACGGGGATGTGAAAAAAAAGGGGGGGGTTTAAATTTTTCTCATTTCAGATTTCATAAATAAAAAGAAAATTTCTTTCAAACATTTTTTTGAGAGGATTAATATTCAACAGCATAGTGAATTGCTCAAAGGCAAAAAAAAACTTAGACCACATTCATTCTGTGTCAGAAACCTATGCTGTGTCAACTATTTAATTTTAGATTTAAAAAGTTTGAAGAAGAAATCTTTAATTGATTGTAAAATCTTGACATTTGTTTTGTGTAAAAAAAACCCATGTAATGTCAAAAATTTGATCACAATCCAAATTCAGAGCTGTATCACGCTTGAATGTTTTGTCCATACTTGCCCCAACTGTTCAGGGTTCGACCTCTGCGGTCGTATAAAGCTGCGCCCTGCAGAGCACCTGGTTATACTTTGGTCCCTGTTACTAAATTGGTCCAAATTTATTTCATACAAAATTGAATTCTTTGGGTTCTTTGATATGCTGAATCTAACCACATATTTAGACTTTGGGTATTGGACCATTATAGGTTAATGTCCAATTTAAAAAAATTAAGTTCTTAAAGTCCACATTCATTCTGTGTCAGAAAAATATGCTGTGCAAAATATTTAATCACAAACAAAATTTAGAGCTGTATCAATCTTGACTGTTGTGTCCATACTTGCTGAGGTTGTATCAAGCTGCACCCTGCTTAGCATTTTATTTTTAGAGAAATAGCAGATAAATTTAAGAAGCCTCAGTATCTGAATGTCCTTAAAATGTTCAATTTCTACACAATAATAAATTATTTGACTTATATTTACAGGTCAAAGTGGATAGGAACAATTTTGATATTCTTCGTATTTGGGCCTTAGGAAAAGAGAAACCAGAAATGAGTATTCCATGGTATAGAAAATTACAGTTTTGGAAGACACCTGTCAAGAAGACAGATGGACCTGCCTTTTACAAACGTGTTGTGGTAGCTTTAAGGTTGAAGAAAGATCAGAAACTCATGTTAAAAGTTTATAAAGAAGTTCCAGTAAATGGTTTAGAAATGCTATTACCAGATGGAAGAATAGTAATCAAATCAAGAGCCAAACAAATTATAGCAGGATCGGCATTCCTTGCAATGTCTTCTGTTTTGGCAAAATGTGTCACGATTTTAGCTCACCTGAATATAGATTGGTTTTTGGTTGTATTTATAATGGCTGGAACGTTAGGAGGTCGTACATATACTGTGTACAATAATCGTAAAAATAAATACCTTGCACGATTAAATAGACAATTATATTTTAAGAACGTAGCAAATAACCGTGGCTCCTTGGCTTTGTTGGTTGATCGAGCTGAAGATGAAAGTTTTAAAGAGGCACTCATGGCCTACACATTTCTGTTGACAAATAGATCAGTATTAGCAATGAAGAAGGATGTTCAGTTTGTACCAACAGAATTAGGTATGAATTAAATGAAATTAAGTTCTTAATATCATAAATTGTTCGAACTATAATAGGTTGTGGTATGAGTGTCAATGAAAAACCATTATAGGTCAAAATAAGGTCTTCAACAAGCCTTGGCTCACACCGAACAGTAGGCCTAGCCGCTATAAGCCATTTATAAGCAATATACATGTAATAGAATCTTGTAGGATATTTTCCGAATAGTACAAAAAACAAGAAAGAATAAAGAAAGGTTTGGGAACAATAGTTGAAAAAAATTAAGAGAAAAAAAAATGGTCAGTTAAGGAATACGGAAAGAAGTTTCTCCATCCAGACCCTCATATATTCACCATAGTAAGCACTTTTATGAACTAAAGAAATGAGTGAATGATAATAGTATGTATGATTGGCAAATGTCTGACAATTGCATATATATGAAATTTACTCTTTGATTTAAAAAACGTTATTAAAATTTTTTACAAACATACCAAACTGAAACGTAAATTACAAAAAGGGGGAAGACCATCGAACTTGACAAAATAAAACTTTGGAATATATATTAAAACATTGGAATAAATGGAAAACAATTGCATATTCCTGATTAATGTACAAGAAAATGATGGGTTAATGTGTGGATGTAATTTGTTGCTGTATATCATATTTGTTTTTCGTTCATTATTTTGTACATAAATGAAACCTTTAGTTTTTCTTGTTTGAATTATTTTGCATTTTTATTTTGGGCCTTTTATAGCTGCCTATGCGGTAGGTGTTTTGACCTTTTTTGAAGGCCTTATGATGACCTATTTTGTTAATTTCTGTCTTTTGGTCTCTTGTGGAGAGTTTTCTCATTGGCAATCGTACCACATCTCTCTTTTTTTTTTTTTTTTTTTTTTTTAATAAACTGGGTTTTGTAGCTATCTACATGTAAACCTCCTTCTTTTATGACAGTTGTTTCACGGTGAGGATTGATGATTATTTTGCAGTGACTAAGCAATAATTATAAAGTCTGATTTGAATATTACCTTGACTTTATAGATCTATTATAAAAGAAGACAACATCAATCAAAAACATACTCTTCATTATGGCATCTTAATTAACATCAACTAAATGTCGATTATAAGATTTGTAAAACTTAAAATGTATCAGGCCATTTTTTTTATCCCTTGGGGAAAAACGTCACATAATAGAATATTTTTATTTATCATTCTTTAGATAACTTCAATATAATTAAGGAATGACTGTAATATTTTTCTGTTATGAAGAAATAACATAAAAAATTTGGTGCACACTGAATAACGCGCGTAGCGGGTTATTTAACAGTGTGCACCACATTTTTTATGTTATTTTGAATAGACAGAAAAAATATTACAGTCATTTCTTATAATTTAATTCTAAATTCCATTTTAAACCGTAGAAAACCATGAAAAAACGTTGATGACGTCACGGTCACATGACTAAATTGTGTCTATGGGCTCATAACAAAATAAAGTCAGCCAATCAGAAGACATGTTACATCCAAAATTAAATTATATGTATTTGTTTATTTCTTTCCATTGAAATCTTCATATTTCTTAAATATTTTGCCATGTTTTGACATCTAATCAATATCCTAATATTATATGTAACAGTAACTGTATCAAGGAAGATAATTCTGATATTCTTTGTAATTTCAGGAAATATAACAGATTTGCATTTAGAGAGAAAATGCGAGGAATGGATAGAGAAAAAGACCGGTGCCAAAATAGAATTTGATTCGTCAGAAGCCATCAAACACTTACAAGACTTTGGTATTCTAAGTAAATTAAACGGGAAACTAAATGTGTTACCACTTGATTCAGCCATGCGTAACCTTCCACAGCAACCATCACCAAAAGTAGAACGTATGGAGGAAGATTTATTGGAGGGTTACGACAGGGACTATTTCTTAGAAACAGAGGAGAAATACACAGAAGAGGAAAACAAAGACAAGAAGTATGGATGGTTTTAAAGGATGAGCTAGGCATAGGAGGATTTTATATTTAATTTGATAAAGGTGTTTTTAAACATGATTTGTATTTATAAAGTTAAAAGTTTTTAGTGAATTTCATAACTTTGTAACTAGAAGTAGTGACGTGTATGTTTTCAGTTGATTTGTGATGTGTCACCCCTATAAATCATGAATTCAAGATTATTTAAAGGTAAAAGTAAATGAACTTGTCGATTTATTATTTAATGTCAATATTCATAAGAATAAAGTGAACAAATATGTATGATGTTCATATCAAACACATCAAAAATAAATTTATACTATTTTGAACAAAAGAAGAATCTTAGCGATATAAGAAAGTTTGTTAATAATCAAACCAAACATTGACATAGGTCAACATCGATTTATGTTATGAGAATGTAACAAAATGGGGATTACTCTCAAAATCAGATTCAGAATTACTTCTTAGGCCATATTTTTGCTAATGATTAAAGTGCTTAGTTCCTGAAAATAACTAAAGTCTTGAGTGTGTTTCTGATCTGTTTGATAACTTTTCCAACTTGATAAATTGTTGTTTTTTTCCTCTGTAACATCCAGTACCTAATATAAGGCTTATATCCTTGGCAAATTCTGAAAAAAGAGGTTTTTTTTCACAAAAAGAGTCTAAACTCTATTGAAAGCAGATAATGATATTTCTTAATTTCAAATTTTCTGTAATTTTTTTATTTCATTATTATTCATGGGAAGGCAATTATCTTGGATAAAAAACATGCATGTTCAACCAAGTACCAATTTGCTATAGGCTTGTTGCATAGTTTGGCAAACCACAAACTTCAATATCAACAAAAAGATTCAACTTCATCTTTGTCCAGTAAAATTGTTTGCACTAAAAGAAATATATCCATAGTAATATAAAAATTTTATGAACATTTTTTTTTATTAAGTTTAAGAACATTAAAGTTTGCCTTTCCTTCATTCAATACAGATATTAGGTTGTATTATAAAGGATAGATCATTAAAACTAAATTCTTCAATATAGATTGGATATCAATGAGAGCATATTATGGAAAGGATGATATAATCATAAATGTTAATTTATATAAATAAAAGATATTAAAAAGTGTTTATATCTGATTTGTGAGTACCTTTAAGGGAAGTTTCCAGTATAGTCTTGAGCTATCTTGCTTTTCTGTGATGTTCAATCTAGCTCTGTATTGGATACCATCTAGCTGAGGACTTGATTACTGGATCACAAGTGGTCAGACTCTTAGTAGATCTGCTGGAAAATGCTTAGCAACTGATCCAACATGGCATTATACCAATTATAGGAATGCTAATTCATGGGTGACTGCATAAATTTGGTATAACATTTCATATTTCAGTAAAGGTTAACCTATATATACCCATATATTTAAAATAACAATCAAACAGAACTCCCATAAAAATTCAGAACGGAAATTCCTTTATCAAATGTCATAATCAGAATCTCACACATCAAACAAATGGAAACAACTGTCATATTCCTGACTTGGTACAGGTGTTTCAGTATGTAGAAAATAGGAGATTAGAACTGGTTCATAATAAAAGTTGCACTTTTTTAGCTGTATAATGATCTCCAATGAAATAAAGCATTGTATATATATTTACAGAAATGCAACCTACTGTGTAAATTCAGAAAATATTGCATGCATTTATTATTATGATTTTGTCATTTAAGACTAAAATGCAAATTCTATTTTTGCAATATTGAGAAAAAATACTGTTTGATTCATATAAAAAATGCAAAGTTTAAATTATTGTAATCTAACCCTGTCGGTTTTTTTTTTTAATAATAAACACATTGCAATAATTTCTGAATTTACAGTATAAGTTACATGTTGATGGATTTAGGTTTAGAAGTTTCCAATACAGCTTAAGAAAGCTTTGATATACTGGCCCCTGGATCTATATTCAGAATTTGTTGCTCTCCAATCTAGCTCCCCACCAGATGGCATCTAGCTAGAGACTTGATTTACTGGTTTAAAATGGATCAGAGCTGATTATACAATTTACAAAGTTTTTGTCTGAAATATGTCCATTGTCTTTTACCTAGTTTTCATTGTTCAGCGACTGCTTAAAAAAAGTTGACACTTGTTTAGAGGGGTAAGAAATCTGTACTTATATATATATATATATATGTTTAAATATACTTTTTCACTTTTTTGGTCTTTTGGAAAATGTTGTTTGTGCTATTTTTAGACCCTTCTACAACGAAATTTGTTTTACATGCACATGTATAAAAATTGCGGTTTTTATCCAACACAATCATATGTTTGAACGTAGTTTTCAATTTAGACTCGTGTATATATATATATATGAGTCTAAAAGATTGTGTAACAATACCGATAAATAAATAGTGCAATTATTGTATAATTTATATCATCTGTTCAGTTTTTCCATCTTTGTGCGATGATATTCAACACTTTTTAGTGTTTTGTTTTCCATTTATTTATCGGTATTGTTACACAATCTTTTAGACTCATATAATTTTTCCTGTTTGTGTAGTATTGTCAATTTTGATGATCCAATACCTATTAAGTTTACTGGTTGGTAGATTCTTATAGACTCTATATATATATATATATATAAGTACGTCTGAGTCAGTGACAACTCTACAACAGATGTATCCATCGGATCTCCATCAATGATGGTGATACATGGCTGTGTACATAATGTATATACAACTCGTCTAAACACCAACCCAACAATGTTAGATCTGTAAATGTTTCTTCCCTCGCCGGGATTCGAACCCATGCTTAGTACTGTGATATGGTGACACCAAATCGCCTGCACTGCAGCCGTCCCGCTAGACCACACGACCACCTGGGCTCTCAAAAAAAGAGAAAGCAAATTTACAGATCTAACATTGTTGGGTTGGTGTTTAGACGAGTTGTATATATATACATGTTTGTCAGTCAGACATCACCCGAACGTGACCTCATTTAATTGATCAGGGATCAAACATAAGTAATTATGGTGTAGTCTATATCTCAAATACTTCAAACAATATGTCAATTTTATCTGGGACAATAGGTATAATAGTCTCAGACTATATCTGGTGTACAGAATGATTGTCACCTTACTTGTCCTCTGCCATATATAAAAAAAAAAAAGTTATTTTAAAACTAGAATGACGAATGAAAGGATTCTAAGTTGTTCATGTCGACCTCTTTTTAGCTCACCTGGCCCAAAGGGCCAAGTGAGCTTTTCCCATCACTTTGCGTCCAGCGTCGTCCGTCGTCGTCGTTAACTTTTACAAAAATCTTCTCCTCTGAAACTACTGAGCCAAATTAAACCAAACTTGGCCAAAATCATCATTCGGGTATCTAGTTTAAAAAATGTATCCGGTGACCCGGCCAACCAACCAAGATGGCCGCCATGGCTAAAAATAGAACATAGGGGTAAAATGCAGTTTTTGGCTTATAACTCCAAAACCAAAGCATTTAGAGCAAATTTGACAGGGGTAAAATTGTTCATCAGGTCAAGATCTATCTGCCCTGAAATTTTCAGATGAATCGGACAACCCGTTGTTGGGTTGCTGCCCCTAAATTGGTAATTTTAAGGAAATTTTACTGTTTTTGGTTATTATCTTGAATATTATTATAGATAGAGATAAACTGTAAACAGCAATAATGTTCAGCAAAGTAAGATTTACTAATAAGTCAACATGACCGAAATGGTCAGTTGACCCCATTTAGGAGTTATTGCCCTTTATAGTCAATTTTTAACCATTTTTCGTAAATCTTTTACAAAAATCTTCTCTGAAACTACTGGGCCAAATTAATCCAAACTTAGCCACAATTACCTTTGGGGTATCTAGTTTAAAAAATTTGTCCTGTGACCCGGCCATCCAACCAAGATGGCCGCCATGGCTAAAAATAGAACATAGGTGTAAAATGCAGTTTTTGGCTTATAACTCAAAAACCAAAGCATTTAGAGCAAATCTGACATGGGTAGATTTGTTTACCAGGTCAAAATCAGATGAATCGGACAATCTGTTGTTGGGTTGCTGCCCCTAAATTGGTAATTTTAAGGAAATTTTACTGTTTTGGGTTTATCATCTTAAATAATATTATAGATAGAGATAAACTTTAAACGCCAATAATGTACAGCAAAGTAAGATTTACAAATAAGTCAACATGACTGAAATGGTCAATTGACCCCCTTAGGAGTTATTGTCCTTTATAGTCAATTTTTATAAAATTTTTATAAAATTTGTAAATTTTTACTAACATTTTCCACTGAAACTACTGGGCCAAGTTCATTATAGATAGAGATAACTGTAAGCAGCAAGAATGTTCAGTAAAGTAAGACGTACAAACACATCACCATCACCAAAACACAATTTTGTCATGAATCCATCTGCTTCCTTTGTTTAATATTCACATAGACCAAGGTGAGCGACACAGGCTCTTTAGAGCCTCTAGTTCATGGTTTATTGGACAACGTTATGTTCTATTGTGGTTGTCTGATTCTCGTTCAGTTGTATTTACATCAGTTCATCTACAGTACCTTAACCTCAATTTCCATTTTCTATGGTTAATGATACGTTTTTGTGATTTTGACTGTCTAAGATACTTTAAGCAAAAGTTTTACCACATTTTGTATTGAAATGATTTGTATGTGAATACTATAGTTTGAATGAATGTAAAAATGTCTCTTTATAAAATGAATGCGTCTGAAATGTTTTTCTTGCTTAACCATTCGCAGAAACGTTTAAAACAAAAGAAAGCAAAGGATATATATTTAAAAAGTGCTTGGGGCTTGATATATGAGTGTGTACACTTTCAAGGCACCTTAGATTAAACGTACAACTTTATGGTTAGAAGGTTGCTAGTACATGGTTTAATCTTAACTTATTTATGATCAACCGAAAACGCATGTTTTTATAACAAGCTTAGCATTAAAGAAAATATACAGATCATGGGAATCTAAGATAAAATCACTCCTATGACACATACAGTTTTATATAGTACCAACAACTGCTTAAGGTAAACAACTTGAACTGATAAATATCAACTTTGTAAATGTTTCCTCGGGTAAAGATAGTTTTAGATGTATTTGACAGTTGAATTTTTCGAAAAACTAAGGATTTTCTTATCCCAGGCATAGATTACCTTAGCCGCATTTGACACAACTTTTTGGAATTTTGAATCCTCAATGCTCTTAAACTTCGTACTTGTTTGGGTTTCACTGATGAGTTATGCAGACGAAACACACATATGGCGTACTAAATTATAATCCTGATACCTTTGATAACTATTTACAACACTGGTATCGATGCCACTGCTGGTGGACGTTTCGTCCCCGAGGGTATCACCAGCCCAGCAGTCAACACTGGTATTGACATGAATATCAATAATGTGGTCATTTTTATAAATTTTCTGTTTACAAAACTTTAAAATTTTCGAAAAACTAAAGATTTTCTTATCCCCGGCATAGCTTACCTTAGCCGTATTTTGGCACAACTTTTTGTAATTTTGAATCCTCAATGCTCTTCAACTTTGTACTTGTTTGGGTTTATAAATATTTTGATATGAGCGTCACTGATGAGTCTTATGTAGACGAAACGCGCGTCTGGCGTACTAAATTATAATCCTGATACCTTTGCTAACTATTTATACCACTGGGTCGATGCCACTGCTGGTGGAAGTTTCGTCCCCGAGGCCCAGTAGTCAACACTTCAGTGTTGACATGAATATCAATAATGTGGTCATTTTTATAAATTTCCTGTTTACAAAACTTTGAATTTTTCGAAAAACTCAGGATTTTCTTATGTAGACGAAACGCGCGTCTGGCGTACTAAATAATAATCCTGGTACCTTTGATAACTATTATCGGGATTACCGGTTTTAATGCTCAAATTTGTAATATTTATAGCTTTGCAATTAGTTGGATTCTAGCGTAACTAACGAGTCTTATTTAGACGAAACGCGCGTCTGGTGTACCAATTGTTATCAAAGGTACCAGGATTATAATTTAGTTCGCCAGACGTGCGTTTCGTCTACACAAGACTCATCAGTGATTCTCATATCAAAATATTTATAAAGCCAAACAAATATATAGTTTGTTTATAAACCATCTTTTTTCATTGGCAAACGAATACAACATGACCGTAAATTAAACTACCTTATTGACAAATTTTGTTCTTAAATATGTTGTTAATGATTAAAATAGCTGAATTAATCAATGCTTGTTTATTAATGCGTACATCTTGTATAGTTCAAGAAAGTCAACAAATATTTTTATCATTCAACCTGATTTGATTTTAAAAAAAAAGTTCATGGACACGTCTTTTTTTAAATGACATTTGGTTTGATAACGTATGAAGATTATTTGTACAATTTTTCAAGAAAGTGTTAATAATGCATTTTTTTTTTAAATTTGATAAATATACAGCAAAAAGTGAAGTTTTTTTCTACATTCATGAATATTTGATAATTATGAGTCATTTGTAAAAACAAAATGCATAAATTTAAAAAACATTTTTATAAAACGAAAATTACAGATTATTTGACAAAAAATGGATTGTGTTTATCTTTGAAAATAAAAAAAGTTAGGTATTTCTTTCGAAAGGAAAAATCCGAATTTTGTGCAAATATCTGAACTTTGACCTCATTTTACTCAAAAGTAGCACATAAATGTGTATATTTTATTACATATTTCATCTAATCAGGTAAAAAAATAGCCTATATGCAAATTTTCATCAAAATTTCAATATAGGATAAAAATTGTATCGTATGTCCATAATAGCCCGAAGTCCTGTATAAATCAAAATACCTGTACCAAGTCAGAAATATGACAGTTATCCATTCGTTTGATGTGCTTGAGCTTTTGATTATGCCATTTGATTAGAGAATTTCCGTGTGGAATTTTCCCCGGAGTTCAGTATTTTGGTGATTTGTCTTTAAACGTATATTATGCAAGTGTCAAGTATAATTGTATAGAATTAAAATGTATTTTTTATCAAACATGCATGCATACCATAATCCAAACACATATATGCACAAAAAAAGCAAAAGCAAGCGACGTGGCAGTCAGCGTATCAAATATATCAATGCCCGAATGTAATGGAAAGTTCGAAAACTAGGATTACCAGTACTGAAATTAAATTTTACCTTTTCTAAGTTACAAGTAGGCTAGTCCACCAAGCTTCTATCAGCTTTTGTGCATCATTAATACGTGCATTTAAAAGTTGTAGTTATACATGTTATACACATATGTCCTTTGTATGAGGGTTATAGTATACGAGTATAAAGAATTAATTCATTCAGAACATTTTCCACATTTAAATGTACAATTTCACTCAATTCAATGACGTGTGTAAACCCTCTTTATAGACAAGGATGTAATACACGATGAACCAAATAAACAACGAACATTTCGACAATTTTAAGTCAGTTGCTGTTGCCTTGAAATTAACAGTTGATGGATTACAAGACTTCGTTCATGGAAACCTTCAAAGTTTACATCAAAATATATATAGAAAGTGTTCAATGGGTCAATGTAAGGTAAACTGTAGTAGACGATATGGAAATGAATTTTCACGTTGGTGCACTACGTGTAGTACTTGGAAGAAAGAACTCCACCAGTTTAATCGGTACAGGAACCATTGGGATAAAATAAAATGGACAAAATTAGACACAATAGATTTCCCCTTTTCCTATGAAGAGGTTGCAAAAGTCTTTGTTCAAGACTTTACGCACGTTCGACAAGGAGTATTGAAAGACTTAAGTGCTATAATGTCAATTTTCAGAAATTTGAAAATATTCAACTACATAATCAACGACACTTTAATAGCCGATATTCAGCGTTTACGAAATATTTATTTTGCTCATAATTATGATGTTTCGTTACATGACGTTGAAAAAGCTCAATGTTTTAATTGTTTTATTGTGCTATTGAAAATACAAGATATAGAATGCACTCAAAGCTCCAAAGCTGCTTTGAATTTAATGGAAGAAATGAAAACGTCACAGAAAATACCAGAGAGAATATTAAGAGATCCAGACGTACAGTACACTATATCAATTATCCACAATGTTGTACAGAGAAACACATTTGAAAGGATACATGCTAATGCAATCATGCTGGACAATGAACAACTTCATACCAAACGATTAACTGCCCTTAAAAAACAGCCAAATTACTTGACACATTTCCTCCCTTTGATATTTCTTATTGCAACGCTAGCATTCGGTTTATATACAATATGGTACGGTTTATTGTCTGAAGACACATTACCAGTAAAAGGTAAGACATTCTTTTTCTTATTTCATCACTTTTTACAAGGAATGAGTGGACGCCACTGCTGCATAATGGATTACTTGACTGATGTTTGATTTAATTTGTAATTTGTAAATAAAGGCCTTATCACGGTGATAGCGTAAATTAGTATTTGTATTATGCTGCCGGACGTTCAATAACGTTCGATGGTACTTACATGAAAAAGTATAACTGTGATAAATTCAAACAGACATATTTGGTTAAGTAGACAATTATTTTTGGGATCATGCAGCCAAAACTGCGTAAACGTACATTATAGAAAAAACCGACATAAAAACTAAAAAACAAATTAAAAAAGCATTTGAAAAAAGATGCCATTTTTTGTAGTTCTTTAAGAGTTTTAAAATATAATTTTACTATTTGTTTACTAATACAAAAATATGATACAATTTAAAAGGGGTTCTTATCTTCCCTTAATAATTTACATATTGTTATACATTACCAAAGGAAACAATACACACCAATAAAATAACGATATATACAGCACAATGCACAAAGGAAAAATAGGAAGACGAACAACAGTTCAAAAGTTCTAATTTGAAATAGAAATTAAAAGAGCAAAACATAACCATACAACCAACAAAGCTGTAGTTTACACAAAAAATAAATGTGTCTATGAAGAGCCAGTAGAATGTCTTTTAGTTATTGACAAATGTCAGGATACTCCCGTTACATTCCGTTAATAAAATATACCATACTAGAATGGAATTGCCATATTTCGGTTGCACAAAAAATTCACAGTCACTTGAATATAATTATTTCTTGAAGGCCAGGATGAGGGTTACTATATACCTGTAATCGATCATCCTAACAGTTAACAGCTCATCTGTCTTCTAAAACCTGTTAGCATTACTACTTTTCATATCGACAAACTTGTCTATTTATATATAAGCTCTACTATAGAAATTTTCTATTTAGATATAGGAAGATGTGGTATGAGTGCCAATGAGACAACTCTCCATCCAAGTTACAATTTATAAAAGTACAAACGTGATGAGAAAAAAACCCAGACGAATGGAGAAGCAACATTATGTCTATGAAATACCAGAATCTATAGACTACTAATGAAATATTAACATTATTTGCTTTTAGGTTCACAAGATATAGCATTGCTTCTGGTATGTTTAAATTTAGTTTTAATTACAGGGTGTCTTAGCGTACGATTTGGTGAATACTGGAAAAGTGATATAGACTTTGATTCATATGTCCAGGAAATAAACAACAAAAGCATAATTGAGAGGTCTTGGATTCTTCATGAGATACAAACCCACAATGATCCTGAAAGAAAAGGAATACTAATGTCAGCTAATATGGGGTTCGGGAAATCAACCATCGTTTCAAATATCGTTTGTGCAGACCCAACTTCTATCTGGTATTCATTAAGAAAACAAACACTTGTATATCACATTTGTCGGCATGACTCGATTTTATCTACCAAACCCGCAGTCTTCGTGCGAAATTTAGCAGGAGCAATCGTAAAAACAAACCCAGAAATTGGAAATGCGATCCTTCAGATGACATGGCTCTTGATTTTCTATATGAAAAATGTTCAATTGATCCAGTGGCATGTTTAGAATTTTCTGTTCTGAATAAAATAAATCAAAGGAGTGATGATGGAAAACATCTTATCATTATAGATGCAATTGATGAATGCGAAACTTCTGGAGGACTTGATTTAGCTGGTTTGTTATATAAGAAAATATCATTCTTTCCAGCTAATTTTCAGTTTTTAATTACTTCTAGAAATATAGAAAGATTGCTTTATAAATTCAAAGAACTTGATTATATTGATCTCCAAGCATATGAACAAAATAATCTGCAAGACATACGGTTGTATCTTGAAAATATTACCCAAATGACAAATGAAGAAATTATAAAACTAACTGAAATTTCAGGAAGAAATTTTCTCCAAGTTAAACATTATTTCGATTATTGTAAAGATTTGAATATCGATGATTGCGATCATATCCCAGAAAGTCTTGAAAAAATATATATTCTTAATTTTGACCGAGTTTTTGGTGAAAAGGGATATCTTTTTGAAGAATTTATCAGTATGTTTGAAGTTTTATGTTCCTTGCAAGATCACATTGATGAAAATAAACTTTTCGAAGTTGCAGGTCTCAAATCAAAAGAAATCAAAAGAAAAGCATCTCGCATTTTAGGCAATGAACTACGTCATTTTATAAAGATATCGAATGGTTTTATTTCATTTCAGCACAAATCAATAAGTGAGTTCCTTACAAATACCTCAAGAAAGCATTTGAACTTTTTTGTTGATTCTAGAAATGGTCATAAACTTTTTGCAAAGTATTTATTGAATGGCTTAAATGTCTCCAAGATAGTTAATTTGGTAGAGATTGTTCACCATGCAGCTATGGCCCGCGAACCAGAATATGAGAATATATTATTACGTGAACTAAAAAGTGAGAACATTATATTAAATTTTACGTATTTGAATCTAGTAGCGAGAGATATCAATTGTTACGAAACACTTAAATTATTCATAAAATTGATTATTCCAAATGATTTTCATATAGATTATCAAAAATTCGCAATCAATCAAATCTCGATTAAGAATGCATTATCTGAGGCAGCATTCATTGCTGCTCAATACGGTAACAAAAAGTCTATGTTGGCTCTTCTCGACCACGGATCTGATATAATGTTTACACACCATAATTCTTCAAATCCACCCTTATTCATAATGGATGACAGAGATAAAATGATGTGCCAATATGAATTGTTTTGCGGTTATAGCATGTTACATATTGCAGCACAACGTGGATATACCAAAATTGTAAAAGAACTTTTACTAAGAAATATAACATTACTTTATGAACATAATACTATGAAAATGAATGCATTTCACTTGGCAGCCGAAAATGGACATGCTCATGTTTTACGAATTTTCCTTAAAGTTAATAGTTCTCTAGGAGATTCACGTTCATTGTACTTAGCATCTAAAAACGGACACACGAAAGTTGTCGCTCTTTTACTTAATTATGTTGAAGACAATTGTCTTCCTTGTACTGTGAATATGTCTGGAAGACCAAGTATACAGACGGGTGAGGAACAAGAAGATGGAAAATTATTAGTGCAGTTTCTTTTAACATGTCTGAAACTCCTGTCTTGAAATTCGCTGAGGATTTGCGATTATTAACTTGTGATACATCCTTAAATGCTGCCGTTAAAAATGGACATATTGAAATCGTTAAAATATTGATAGAAAAAAGCGCAAAAACAGTCAATTGCAGTATTTACGATGGGTCAATTCCTATATTCACGGCAGTCAAATATAATCGAAATGAAATATTCAGACTTTTGCATGATGTATCAGACTTATCTCATAAATGTAATGGGATTTATATTGATCAATCAAAACTAAGAGTTTCAGAAACACAAATTCTGAATTCACAGAAATGTCCAGATAATGCAGGAGTGGAACATTTACTAGCTATATATGACAATCTCAACTTAATTGAATACGTTATTCAGAAAGGTCGCAGAAATTGGGAATCGGTAGATACAGAAGGTTGTACTCCGCTTCATTACGCTTTTTGTCGTGGAAGTTACAAATTTGTAAATTTTTTCATATTTGAAAAAAGACTTCCTCTGAATTTGTTGTCGAGATCAATCAATGGTTCTACTCCTTTCCATTCGGCAGCAGCTTGTCAGTCATTCATATTACATCAATATATTCATAAGCTGGATGAGACTATATTGCCACCTATACCGGATGTATTTGATAATCAGGGTCACTCTATTTTACAATACGGTTTAAATAAATCAATCAGTGCCGATGATTTAATCAGAATTAACAAAATTGGTGAGGATGATTTCACTTTTTCCTTGTTTTTAGTAGTAGCAAGATTTGATCACAATATTCTGCATACTGATAAAGATGAAAACAATTTTCTTCATTACGCTTCGCAATCAGGGAATAACTGGGTGTTTGCACTGATTTGTGCTTTAGATATGTTTAAAGATAAACTACATTTGTTATTAAATCAACGCAATAAACACAATCGAACCCCTTTGGAAGTCGCATTTGATACTTTACCAAGGCGGAAATCTTTTGAGGCAATCAGAGTTCCTGACAACTGCAGTTTGACTGATGTTTTCCTTGTTAAATGTAAAGCGAACTACTCAGTGTTACTTTCTCCTCACGAGTATTTTATATTCACCGTGTTCCAGTATTTTTATCAAAAGAAAAACGTTTCAGAAATCAAGATAAGTGAATTACTAGAGATTTCTATCAATAAATCCAGAATATATCCGATTCTTATCATGAAAGTATATGCAGAGCGGGAAGTTCAATATATTCTAGAGAAGTCTTCCAAAATACCTATCTTATTATCCAAGTCTAATTCACCACATATTATCGAGTTACTATTGCACACAGAAAATGCAATATATTGTAACGGAAGGAAAAGTGCTCTTCATGAAATAGTTCATAATGACAGGAATATTCAATGGACTTTTCTTTCTTTTTCTTTTCTTAATCCTCTTTTTAAGAAATACACTGCGAAATTCTTGGATGAATGTTTCGATGACCGAGGATTCAATTTACTTCATAGGTCTATAATAGGTGCACATATGAACACAATGGTTTATCTTATCAATCAAGGCATGAATCTTTGGCAGTCATCCAAAGATAACAAAACATCTCTAGAATTAAGCATTTACAATTCACCATATACAGACAATGGCATTATACCGATCTACTATACACGTGGTTCACGTTTTCATGACATTGAGTATGTATCCTCAAACGAAAATCAAGGAGTACGTTTCGACAGTAGCCGTCTTATAAGTTTTGATGAGACAGCAACAGTTATCTTGGACAATATGATAAAAACAAATGAAGGGAAAAGACAATTGATCAGAAATCAATTATGTGATTCATATAAAAAAGACATCGGATTAATACATATTGCTGCGGCTAAAGGGCTTTTTATGTTTTTAAAAACAGCAAAAGGAATATTTGGCTTAGATTATTTGCGTTGTGAGGATAAATTTGGAGTGACACCAATGTATATTGCACAGATTTACAATCAAGAAAACATTGTCAATTGGTTGAGAAAATTGAGACTCCATATGAAAAGACCCAATCAAAGATCCGAAAATGTTTTACTTTTTAATATGATAGATAATTATAAATCTCAGGATGAATATGATTGGACTTGCCTTCTTAGGTATAGGTTAAAATATACTGCAATGATACGAAACCAAATTTTGAAATGTAGTTTCAAAAATACGCACTTACCCATCCATAATTCATGGACGTTTAAAAACGACACATTTAATAGATTTCGTGCCTTTATTCCTATGATTGATTCTGCGATGATTCTTAATTTAATGAAAACAAAGGTGGACAACTTTCATCTAAGATACAAAACCAAATTAGACGTTTTACCTTATGGACTTAAAAACGAGATGCATAATCTACGTTCAATAACCAGTGGTATGCATAGTTGTTTTAAAACATACCAGAACAAGGCACTCTACATTATGAGAAAATTTATGTTATTTGGAGCTGACGATAAAGACTTTTATTACCTGTACTTACTTTCAACAAAGAAATTGAAGGTAAATGGAGTAAAGAAGTCAGTTAACGATTCCAATTTGTTTTATGACGTGCATGGGAAACATTTCAGACATTTTAGTAAATTGAAGATGCGATCTGAACTACACCAGTTGTGGATGAAACAAATGTTTACTAGCGATTTCGATACATTCTTTAAATACAAATTTGAATGTTTCCGAAAATTGCATGATTTTTTATCTATCAGCAAGAATTGTATGAACATTTTATTGAACGGGGGATAGATCGGTGTTTTAAAAGGAGATTAACAAATTAGACTCATGCATATGTGACAGTATATCAGAAATTAACAATTAGCAGTGGAAAATAATGTACAACTTATAAAAATAGGTTTTAACAATTTTATAAAAAAATTATAATAAGAATGGAAACTAACAGTTATATTCATTCTCAGTAATTGGCAAGCCTTCATTTTGAAGTTTTTTTTATAATTTGAAAATGTTGTAAAGTCTACGCTTACGATAGCGACTTCAATATGCTCTCTATTTATAACGTTTTTCTCATTCACTAGGTAAAGGAGCTCTATATTTCACATGAAGGACCTCTGTAATCGGTATAGTGATAATCGTTAACAACTACTGTCGCCTTAAATTCTACACTGTAGTGTCTGACATGTATGAACATTTATAGAAGCTGTATATGATTTTATACACCTTTTCAGTTCTTTATTTCTGATTATATTGTATGAAAGGTTGAAAATCCTGAATCTGTTTTGAAACAGTATCTAAATCTTTTACATACGTTTAATACATTACTGGGCATACTCTATCAATTTTGAAGTTGATTTATGTCTTACAATATTTTGGGCCTTTAGATAAATAAAGCAATCGTAGTAAAACGTAGAATCACAAAAATACTAAACTCAGAGGAGAATCCAATCGGAAAGTCCATAACCACATGTCAAAATCAAATGATAAAACACATAAACAACGATCAGTAAACCGCTGTTCAACAGTCCAACATGGAGTAAGCAAACACAAATCCAGATTAGAAACTACAACCTAGGAAGCACATCAACTATAAGGGAAAAACAAAGGAAAAAACTTAACTACAACAAAATCATGCGCCAACATACATAGAAAGATACTTTGATAACAACTACCATATGCTTGATCTAGCACAGGACATTTAAGAATGATGGAAGATAAACCTCCCGCTTATCAAGCAATGATAAAAATACCACCACTAAAATGGCAACACTACGTGACAGGAACATATTACAACAAAAAGGAAGTACCAATAACACAGGAAAATGCCAAAATGAATAATATAATAGTACATTACAATATGTATTCTGCAGAATATCAACTGATAGCACCTTTCGCAGCGAAGTTATATTGACAATGTTCAGGTCACCTGTAATAACCTAGCCAGTCGGATTATATCTTTTAACACTCAAATGTTCTGTAACACCTCACCAACCTCCATTGCAGATATGTCGGTGTCCCTGCAGATGAAGCCCCAGACAACATCGTTTTATGTGTAAATCAAATTATGTAAACTTTTGTTAACATTAAATATTACATTAAGATAAATGTGCTATTTTGAATAAAGATCGTAACTCATCGTTCTTGTTCTTCGAACAAAACAATGTCCTTGGAGAAAACGATATACTTAATCGATTCAGTAGCGACGTTGATACCCAAATTTCATTAGTTCAACATTTCACTTGGATCAGTCATTTGAATCTGGGAAAAGTTTAGTGATAAAAAGCATCCCTGTTTAAAACACAAGTATTGATCGTAATTACTCAAAAAGACTTTATTGCTTCCAATTCAAGAATATAGCTGTTGTAAATTCCTTCGTTTGTTGACTGATAGCGTTTGATTGTGACATATTTATGGACATCCCTTTCTGGAATTGCCTTGGTTTGTTTTGTTATACTTTTGCGATACCTCTACGGCTACTTCGGGAACATGTGGATAATATGATAACTCCTTAACGCCATTTGTCTTGGTTTATTTCTGTATCGTTAATTTTATTTTCAATATAAACGCAAGAGTCCAATAAAATGTTCCAACTTCCTTTAAGGAATTTATAAGGTATGTCATCTATACAACAAGCTTTTCCGGATTTCAGTTTCAATTTTTTTTTTCGTCGAATGTTGCCTGTATTTGAGAATCTTACCTTAAATTGTTTTTGTCAATATTAGTAGTAAAGTTCTCTACCTCTTTTCCAAGTTCATTTATTTCGTTTTTAATCTATGTAGGTAAAAAAGTTTTTTTTTTTTTATCCTTTTCGTTCAACATAGTCACCAAATTTTGAATTTTAGTGAAAAAAAACCTATTTAGCAGAAAGTAAAGTTAAAGGATATTGCTAACTTCTTTTCCTTCTTCCCAAGAAGTTCATGTATGAAAGTTTGTTGAAAAACAAGTCATCCAAACGTAACAAATATGTTTTCAATAAAGAAATCAAGCATCTTAATATTGTTAGTTTCAGAGAATTTTTTGTTTGAATCAGAGGGATTCTTTACAAAGTAGGATTTATACCTTCCCAAACACAAGATACTTGTATCTACGTTTGCCATTCTTTTTTATGAAACAAAGCAGTACCTACTCTTTCAATTATTTCTGATAGTTTTGAATGAAGAATTCTTGTGTAAAGTGTAGAAAAGTCAAATGTTTTAATACTGTTGCAAGATAAAAGAGTCTTAGACTGTATGTATGAATATTTTCGGTTACTTTTCGGTGTTATGTCGTTGTTCTCCTCTTATATTTAATGCGTTTCCCTCGGTTTTAGTTTGTTACCCCGATTTTGTTTTTTGTCCCTGGATTCATGAGTTTTGAACAGCGGTATACTACTGTTGCCTTTATTTAGTATCCACATCTGATTCACACCATCTCTAGAATAGGCAGTTTCACAATACATTTGAAGCCCGGCTTTGGTTACTGATAAAACATATGTTAACCATTTAAAAAGAGGTTTCGTGGAGCATTTGGAATACCCAGCAATATACCGTTGTTTGTAAGGACACTCATGTAGTTTAAGTAATTAAAAAAAAGGAAAATCACAAAAATACTGAATTCCGAGGAAAATTCAAAACGGAAATTCCGTAATCAAATAGCAAAATCAAATGATAAAACACACCAAACAAATGAACAACAACATTACTGTCATATTCCTGACTTGGCAATACAGTGATGGAAGATCCAGTTCTTCATTTTTGGTTGAAATTCCAAAGGAACATAGAACAGACCTATGATTATTCCGAATTTCCTTTTTGGTAAGTGTCGTGAGGGTATATGTTGGGTTTCCAAGTAAATTGTCAATACCTAATTCATTTATCAAGCAGTTTATGTAATGAGATGTACACACAGAAACGATGTTGTTTGGGGCTTTATCTGCTAGAACAACAACATATTTGTCATGGAGGTAGGACAAGTGTTTTGCAACATTTGCATCTTTGAAGATTGACGTTGCATTGGTCTTAATAGACCGAATCAGTGTCTTAATTCTGATTTGTATAAACGACCTTGCAGCCTTATCCATCAAGAAAGAGTATCTACGTCTTCTTTTACGCGTTTAGACCATTGCCTGGAACACTTGGAATTCTCGATTAAAACATTCAGAGATAAGCAAATGAAAAAGTATTCTTATTTCAGGACTTTTGTTTTATATGAGGCGATTTATGTAAAAAAAAAATAAATCACAAAAAATACTGAACTCCGAGGAAAATTCAAAACGGAAAGTCCATAATCAAATGCCAAAATCAAAAGCTCAAACTCATCAAACGAATGGATAACAACTGCCATATTTCTGACTTGGTACAGGTTTTTTCTTATGTAGAAAATGGTGGATTAAGCCTGGTTTATATCTAGCTAAACCTCTCACTTGTATGACAGTCGCATTAAATTGCATTATATTGACAACGATGCATGAACAAAAAAAAAAACCCAGACATAATAGGTAAAAATGTCAAAAATACATCATTCAACATTGTTTTATAATCTTAATCACTAAAAAACATAAAAAAATGTCAAACGACCACTATAAGATTGTGTACAAATTCAGCATTACCGTTAGAGATGTATACATATAAAGTATTATACAAATCCTTATCTAGGCTATAGAAACCGGGAAAAAATCTAGTCAATAATTGGTTGTTAATAAAATCTTTGTGTAGACAAGATAAACTAATCATATCAAATGAGGAGTGTTATCTAATACACTACAAAGATCGAAAATCACGCAGCTACTAAAAGAGCCTAGGCACAGGTGTTATTCGGTTTAACAAGAGAAATGATCGTGAAAGAATATCTAACGGTGGTCAAGTATTTCGAGACGATCGTGGAAGCTCTGGTACCGGATCGTGAACGACATTTAATGTAAATTCTAGATAAGAATCTGTAAAAAAAAAATCGCTTAATTTTCAAAACGCGGAACAAATCCAAAAAAAATTAAATATGTCTGTCAAAAAGGTTCAACTTCCTCAAAATTACTGTGCAATAAGCTAAGGAAAATATGCAGTACTTTATATGAAAAAACACAAAAAACGCAATGCATGTCTATGGAATTAATTTTCAAAAACACGCGATTTGTATCTATAATGGTCATATTTCAATATATCATGATATATTTGAAATTTAATCTTTGGTGTATCTGATAGTACAATAATTTAAAAGTAACAGTTAATTTGTTTGTTTATGAACATCTTGAATTTTGTTGAATTCTCATCAAAATTGATAGTGAAAGATCAGGCAAGCATTATTTTGATCGTGAAAGATAATGCGTGACCAGACTTAATATAATACTAGTAATCAGAAGTCAATATTTCTTTTACCACTTGCTATACCTGAAACTGGTTGAAGCCTGAAACTATTTTGATAAGAATGAACATATTAAAGCTATCATTTCTTTTTTTAAAATTCAAAAATTCAGCTCTGAGAATCGATCTAATACAATTCAGACAGACTGCCACTATTTAGCCAATAATAAGGGTTTGCAACGTTTAAACCAAAATGTTAACCATCAATCAAAAATTTATATGCAAAAACAGCATCTTTCATGAACAATTTGAGATAATCAACATTTTTTGCATCAGTACTTTCTTAAGTTCTGTGTATCTTTATATACAACGTAGCAGATGTGGATTGATTTTCAATGAGATGACTATATACTACAGACTCAAGAATACAAGAGCGCATATGCTGAAATGCCTCTTCTGCTTTTCTTATGATAGTATGTTTGTTGAACGTCTTTAATATTATATAGGGTTTTACTAGAAGAGTCAAATACGCTACAAAAGATCAGATGAACCATGCCAGATCTCTACAAACATCCCGTACACCAAATATAGGTGTTCCGATCCTTACAGTACCTTATAAACTGACAAATGTAAAAGCTTTGTTTGGCCAATTAATTCGGAACATAAGGTCGAAAGTATATGAACCCTGACCGACAGCCAGACATTGACATCTTACTATCATTCAATATAACAAATTCAATGACGTCACATATGAAACATGCAGACAGACATGTACACCATACACCAACTACTGTGGCGCTATAGCATGCAGGTATATAAGCAAAATGCTAAACAACATAAATCGAACATTGCCAAATGATGAATGATAATGAGGTAAATGTTATTTGAAACCTTGCAGAAGTCGAAAATGTACACCTTACAATCATTACAACAGACACTTATCCTAAAGATTAACGAATCCGCGATACGGACTTGAGCACAAAACTAAACCTTCATCCATGAAATGATGCAAAGTCGAGGTCTGGTGAATCCTGTGTGACGGACATGTAGATTATAGGAATCAATTACCAAATGTAATTATCCTATAACTCGTGATAAGTGAGTACTTCATATGGCAATGACAACCTTCATCCTACAATCAGCCAATCATTATACAAATAACATGTTCACAAATGCTAAAATAATAATTTGTTTGTATTATTTGTACTTTTACAAATAAAATCTCCTATTATCCATTTATATCTTGAGCAAGAGATCATATGGATTGTCTTTTCGCGTAACAGTTCACTTTTGGCTCTTCTTCGAGGTCCATGTTTAAACAAAAGTTTAAGTGCCGGGTGTAAATTGCAGGATAAAAACAATATACATACATTGGTGGATAATATAAAATTTCCTATTTTGGCGACTGCACTATGTCCTACAGTGATATTGGAAATTGCGTGGCACCAAATCATCATTACAGGTAAGATTTATTTCGATAACTATATCATTTGAAAATATAAAAGTGAGTCAATTTTGCTGGTCTTTAGATAGAGAATAAATTATTGTATGGAATATTTTTACGGCGTTTTGTTGACCATTGTCTTTTCTTATTGCTGTAGTTTTTATTTTTTTTATTTTCATTTTCTGAACATATTAATGTTTTGAAATGCTCAAATTTAGTAAGGGATATAAGCCAATAACAGTTCATTCTGTAAAATTGTGGACAGGTCTGAGGCCGTAGGCCGAAGACCTGTTCAGTATTTTACAAAATGGGCTGTAAGAGGCTTATATCTTACTTAAAACGTACTTTTTCACGTTGAAAAAGGTAAAACAATTAAAAAAAAACAGCAAAGATTTTTTTTCACCAAGTATGAAAATTGTTTATGAATAAACTTTCTTTTCCATTAAAATATATTCTACATGTTGGTCCCTTTAAACAGTAGCACAACTTAAAAAATAGACAAAAAGAAAGTACAGCTGAATGTAAACAACATGTATTGCTACATGAAGAATAAGACACAGTGTATGCGTATCATGAGTTTTGGAAGGACTACTCATATTTCCCGCTCATAGTTTCCGTGATTATTTTTACATACGGTTTGTGTTTTAAAATGGATAGAGCGACGAAAGAATACTCGTAATGCAAAAACGAATAAAGAGATGTCGTTATTAGTGATTGTGTTATTTCAATCTTTGGATTAAAATGTGTATTCAGAATCTATTCAGATACATTATTTCAGTGTGGATTACAAAGAAAATATAGTCAAAACAGCTAATAATGGCACGTTTTATATATATTACATTTCAAAATGTGGTCCTCTCCTATTAGTTTCTTGTCTCTTCTAGTTTTTTTACTAGATTATTCAAAGTGAAAAAAAAAAGAATATCATAGCATATGAAGGCAAGTTCTTGTTGAACCCTATCGAGTGCACTGCAGTCTATTTTATTTCAAATTTATGATTAATATGAACCAATGAAGAGATAACAACATGCAGTTATATTCTTTTGTTGGAATTTTCAAGAGACGGTTATTGTTTTTTTCCCAAACGAGACACACGATTGATTGGTTAGTTTGACAGATAGAATGCGGTAATATCTTCCTTTATTCTGCTTCCCATATTCATCGTCGTGCATAAAAGAAGTGTGGCATTATATTCATATTTAAGCAATAATATCAGACTTAAAAACAACAACTTGTAAATCAACGACGAAACCTGAAAATTATAAAAAACTATTATAGTCCCCTAGTCCATAAAGGAAGTTCTAGATTCGCACTTTGCACACAGGATAAGGTTTAAGTTGTTCACAGCCCTTGTTTTGAGCCATGATCTATCAAAGTTAAGAAGCATTGCTTTATTCCTTTTTATGCCCCACCTACGATAGTAGAGGGGCATTATGTTTTCTGGTCTGTGCGTCCGTTCGTCCCGCTTCAGGTTAAAGTTTTTGGTCAAGGTAGTTTTTGATGAAGCTGAAGTCCAATCAACATGAAATTTAGTACACTTGTTGCTTATGATATAATCTTTCTAATTTTAAAGCAAAATTAGACTTTTGACACCAATTTCATGGTCTACTGAACATAGAAAATGAAAGTAGGAGTTTAAGGTTAAAGTTTTTGGTCAAGGTTGTTTTTGATGAAGTTGAAGTCCAATCAACTTGAAACTTCGTACACATGTTCCCTATGGTACGATCTTTCTGATTGTAAGATTTTTTACCCAATTTCACGGTCCATTAAACATGGAAAAATCATAATGCTAGTGGGGCTTCCGTGTACTTTGGACACATTCTTGTTTAATTTAATTGTAGTTGGAAAATAGTTAGGAAGAATAAGAGCAACACCTGAGGTCAATTGTGATAGCCTAAAGACGGACGAGGATAAATCTTTTGTAAAAAGAAATTCATAAATGCAACAAAAACAAGACTTACAACGAGCATAATCAACTTAATGAATCAGTCCTAAAAGAGACAACACAAAAACATAAGAAAATGGCTGTGATATAAGTACATGTATTAAAAGTGTTCAAAATCATTTTGAAAGTGATTCCCCCGTAAAGAAACCGTTTTGATGAATGACAAAATTCTTGTATTGGAAGGTGACTTTGATAAAATGTTTTTTTAATTGTCATTTGTTCTGTGGTTGTATTTTTGTTTACACGCTGAAAACAATTGGGGTAATTAATAGGTTTTTATTTCAGTGATTGAACTATCATTTACCTGTTAGAATCAGATATGCTACCTTTAGCTGTCCAATATTTTAAAGAGAGAAAGGCTATTCTTAAAAATATTGGACAGCTAAAGGTAACATAATGGTTTCTTACAGGTAGATGATAGTCCAATTACTGAAATAAAGAACAGGTAAAACAATAGAACGACGTCACAACAATGTTTTAATTGAGAATCTTGGCCAATCTAGTTTTCTCAATACCAATAATTTTTTTTTTATTAATTATCATATAGTTGAAGAATAATTTGAACGTCTTCAAAGCATCTGATCCATTACGATCCTTTTCACGATCTTCAAAAAGCGGTACGTGATTTTTCACGATCTGAAAAATCAATTTTGTGTAAATATTTTTTTTTACCAAGTTTCGGATTATGTTTATGCAAAATAACTATGAGAACCAATGGATTTATTTCAATAGAATGCCCTTATTCGGAGACAAGAAGTTTATTTTTATTCGAATTTGGAAAAAATCATGTTTGTTTATATTTTTTTGTCATTGAAATTTCGAGAAGCAATCTGCCTTCTGTTGTTTTGTAAAAACTATGTCCTTTTAAAACAGGATTTTCTCACATTCTGATAATAATATTGAACCATTTTGGCAGACAGTTTTATTTTCTTGTAAATTTTTCTGTGTAATAAATCAAATTAAGATTATTTACTGATCTTTCATATATCTTCTCTCGATTAAATGTCTTTCACGATCCGATACCAGAGCTTTTACGATCGTCTTGCAATACTTGACCACCGTTAGATATTCTTTCACGATCATTTGTCTCGTTAAACCGAATGACACCCGTGCTATAGAGTAAACAAATCATTTGAAATAATTTTGTAGCTATGCAGTACAAGAGAAGTATTTTATAAATGTCTGTGCTATGTGTTTACCTTGAGATGACCTCTTTTCAAAAAGATTATCTGTCTCATATGTATGGTGTTGAAGTCAGTGTCATTAAGTTTTCGAAAATGTCGAAATATCGAATATTTAATTAAAGTTTTGTAAAAAACATAGTTCACGCCGTCGGATTGTATGTCATATTTCTTGCATTTTGCGACTTGCGAAATAATTTAACGAGTCTTGTTCTCCTCTTTTCCATGAAATACATTTAAGATACAACCATACGTGTATTAATTAGTTAAGCTGGGGTCACACATTGACGATTTTTACTACTGTACCTGACAGGACCATTCCCGATTAAAATTTATTAAAAGTCTGATCAAGATCCCTGTGAATCGTGGATGGAAATTCAAACTTTAATTAAAATTTGTAAAAAAAATAATTTGATCACGACAACAATCAGATAGTGTTCAGGAAGCGTCGATATTCAACCGTTTCCAAGCGAATATTATATATAATTGGGTTACAAGATTTCATTCATGGAAACCTTCAAAGTTTACATCAAAATATATACAGAAAGTGTTCAGCAGGTCAATGTAAGGACCAACTGTAGTAGAAGATATGGAAATGAATTTTCAAAATGGTGCACTACGTGTAGTACTTGGAAGAAAGAACTCCACCAGTTTAATAGGTACAGGAAAAATTTGGATAACATAAAATAGAATAAATTAGACACAATAGATTTTCCCCGTTCCCACGAAGAGGTTACAAAAGTCTTTGTTCAAGACTTCACGCACTTTCGACAAGGAGTACTGAAAGACTTAAGTGCTATAATGTCACTTTTCAGAAATTTGAAAATATTCAGCTGCATAATCAACGACACTTTAATAGCCGATATTCAGCGTTTACGAAATATTTATTTTGCTCATAATTATGATGCTTCGTTACATGACGTTGTAAAAACTCAATGTTTTAATTGTTTTATTGCGCTATTGAAAACACAAGATATAAAATGCACTCAAAGCTCCAAAGCTGCTTTGAATATAATGGAAGAAATGAAAACGTCATGTACAATACCAGGGAGAATATTACTAGATCCGGATGTACAGTACACTATTGCAGTTATTCAGAATGTTGAACGTGGAGAAACATTTGATAATGCAATGGCCAACGAACGTTCCTTTGAGTATTTCTACAATAAACACACTCTTGGAGAAACCTCAAGACACATGTGTTACGTGCTATGTCCCTTTTGATGACCTTTGTGTTTGGTATGTGTATCATGCTGTACGGATTGCTGTCAAAAAATGAAGGTCCAAATTTAGGTAAAATATTTCTGTTCTCTGCAATTGAATCATAATTTGTGCGGTGTAATTTTAATTCTTGTTCTGACACTAGTAAATATTTAAGAAAGATGAATAGGAACTTGAATATGATCTCTTGAAAACTTATATCGGTCTAATTTCAATGATCAATTCTGTGAAGTTCTTTTAAATCCTTAAATATCTTCACAAAAATTATACATCATTTTAATGTCTGTATGTACATTTAAATCTTTTCATAACTTTCAATGAGGCAACATTATAAACCATTCATGGTTATACTTTATACAGTCCTTTATTTATAAAGCATCGGTTGTTAAACAGTTTAGTCATTTGTTATTCAACCATTTATTCAGCACGTTCCGAATGTTACAACTCGTGCTTATCAAACGAGTGATTTGTACAAAAGAGGGACGAAAGATATCAAAGGGACAGTCAAACTCATAAATCGAAAATAAACTGACAACGCCATGGCTAAAATTGAAAAAGACAAACAGACAAATAATAGTACACATGACACAACATAGAAAACTAAAGAATAAACAACACGAACCCCACCAAAAACTAGGGGTGATCTCATGTGCTCCGGAAAGGTAAGTAGATCCTGCTCCACATCTGGCACCCGTCGTGTTGCTTATGTGATAACAAATAAGTTAAATAGTCTAATTCGGTAGGTCACGTTCATGAAAGGGAAGGGGATTGTAGTTACGACGTTAGGAACATATCCGATATCATTTGTGAAACGGTTATTCCATAACGGTCAACCAACTTTTGATGGCGTCCGTAAAATTTAGGAAGGGATGATTTCAACTTCACCATTTGGAACTCTTGGTTTAATAGCTCTGTGATCAGCAACCCTCTATCAAGAAAATCATGATAGGAAATGCAAGCATGGGAATATCGTATCAATTTGGAGATATATACCCCGTATGCAGGTGCTGCTGGAATGTTATTCAACCATTTATTCAAATACAAATGACAACAAATGGTGTCATCATGCACACCATAATAAATTATGAGTTGGCAAATTACTGAGAAAAAAATTTAACAAAAATACCTTTCAATTTCTTGATGTTTCTCTTTCCCAGAAATGTATACGAATTGATAACAACTGAAAATCCATAATAGCCTTGATTATTCATAATGGCCCTGCTATTTTTTTTACAATGGCCCATTACAAGATTATTAATATAAAGTAATGGTGATTTATTTGTATTTGCTTACTATGTCAGTTTTTCTTCTAATTAAAACTGTGTATAAATAAATAAAACTATGCAAATAGTTGCTTTAATCTAAAAATCATATAAATGAACAAGCTAATAAATTACTATATAGAAAATAAAAATAGAATTATAACCACAAACGATATAACATAACTCATTATTATACTTCACGTAACAATGTCACATTTTGATTGGCTTATACGAGGTACATAATTTACTCTATCACATGGCTTATCAGGAGACCATTTTTAAAAGTCACCCTTAAATGCAGACTAATCAAATTCGATAATTTGAAGTACAGTGAATTGAATTTAAATCAATAGTTTTACAAAATAAGCTCATGTTCTACGTTTTGGCCTCATAATTTTTTCATAGACCTCCAAAATAAAAGATACATCTTGCTTTACTTTTGTTGTTTTTTCTAATAGCTGTAACGGTGACGTCATAGTAAATAATGTTCCATTTGAAGTATAAAACAAAAATGGCAGAACATTCAGTATAAAAAAATAATTACCACATATCTGTGATGCTGATATCTTTTGTATAGTCATTTTATAAAATATACTGTTTGCAAAAGTATAAATCATTCTAAATAATAGGGATGTTCTGGTACCTAACAGAAAACCCTGGCCGTTTTTGGCACGACTTTTTTCAACTTTTGGTCCTCGATGCTGTTCAACTTTGTACTTGTTTCGGCTTTCAAACTTTTGTATCTGGGCGTCTATAGTAAGTCTTGTGTGGACAAAATGCACTTCTGGCGTATTAAAAAATTTAAGCTTGTTGCCTATTGTTAGCTATTATTCGCGTGTTTTATAGTCAATTGTGTTCTCCTATTTATTTATATTGTAGTCCTGTAATGTTGTGTTGTCATTTTAATGTTATATTTCACATGGCAATAAAAGAGGGAGGTTTGGCATGCCACAAAACCAGGTTCAACCCACCATTTTTTCCTTTAAAAATGTCCTGTACCAAGTCAGGAATATGGCCATTGTTATATTATAGTTCGTTTCTGTGTGTGTTACATTTAACGTTGTATTTACGTTGTGTCGTTTGTTTTCTCTTATTTTTGAGTGTGAATTCACATTACTATAAGACGTGTCACTGTACTTATCTATCCCAAATTCATGTATTTGGTTTTGATGTTATTTTGTTATTCTCATAGGATTTTGTCTAATGCTTAGTCCGTTTCTGTGTGTGTGTGTGTGTGTGTGTGTGTTGTGTGTGTGTTACATTTTAATGCTGTGTCGTTGTTCTCTTATATTTAATGCGTTTCCCTCAGTTTTAGTTTGTTACCCCGATTTTGTTTTTTGACCACAGATTTATGAGTTTTGAACAGCGGTATACTACTGTTGCCTTTATATAGCAGATTGTTTCCCCTCGAATAAACATTGTCAATCTTGGCTTCGTCTCGGTTTAAAATGATTTCTAGGATTAAAAATCTGCTCTATTACCCTCCCAGCTATATGCGATTTCTATATAATATCAAACCAAACCAGAAATATAATGAAACATCATACCTAAATACATGAATGCTAATGTATATAAATAGTTTATTAAATACTTAATCACTTCTGAAAGCAATGCTTTTCCACACCCGCACACAGTCATATAAGGGAATAGGTCACGTTCTGTGATTAGCAGACCAGACCAATAAAATGGCAAATCACAATATAAGACGTGGTAAACATGTCATAAGTATATTTAAATATAGACACATCGTTTAGAACAACTATTTCGTAATGGTGTCCACTCAATTTACGTAGTGTCATTTTCAATCTTTTCTCCTCATAAATCAGTTGGAGTAGTTTCTGCGTAAGGAGCATACGCCTGAATATGAAGTCTTTATAGGGTAAAAACATGCACAAGCAGAACGTATCAACTGATGTAAGTATCGTACAATTAAATAGGGAAAGGGTATGTTACTGCTGAGAAATGGAAAATTGATATTTGGGAAGTTGAAATTCCTCGGTTTGTCATAGATTTTAGTGTGAAGTCGTCCAACTGTCTCAATATTGATGAAAAGATAAAGGTATGAAGCAGTCCTTCTAGTTTCAGTAGTAGCATTAATTTCAAGTTCACTTAGATATATGATATGCAAGTACTGGCTGACAAATTGGTTATTTAATGGAAAAGCATCATCACTATTTAGCATGGTGCTTTTTGCCGTTTTTAGAAGGCTCCGAATGACTCCTATATAAACATACAAAAAAAAAATAATCGGCCAGTAGGGATGCACAATGAGTATTCCCAGTGCTAAATAAAGGCAACAGTAGTATACCGCTTAAGTTTAAAAATCGACGTTATCGTCTCATGAAACATTTTCTGCAAAAATGGTAAATGGAAATACAGTTTCTTTGAATTAGGACATAAAATAAATACTTTTAAAACACTTATACTGATTCCCACACCAATTTCAACGAAGATGGTATCATCAAAAGCTGGAATTTATTATATACAATACATATGATTTAAGTTTGTTACACATATTTCAAAAGACAATCGGTATTCGAATGGGTATTTATTTTATACACTTTTTGTACTGATACGAATCAGAATTTATTTAGATCACGCTCACATATACCAATCTTGCATAGTAGTCTATAATTTAGTTGTCCTAAAAGGCTACATGCAACAATATATCTGAAAGTGATTATAAAAAGTAGAATCTCCAAAAAAAATTGAACTCGGAGGAAAGTTCAAAACGGAAAGTTACTAATCAAATGGCAAAATAAAATGATAAAACACATAAAACGAATGGACAACAACTGTCAAAGAACTTTGGAAATTTTCCCAAGAATTAGGATTTCTTGAGAGGCTGTTATTATGTTTGCTGTAACATCACTTTTGTCGTCAAGTTTTGTTCTTAGCAACCTTCATTGTCAATTCCTAGATGTTATAAAAAAGAAGAAGTGGTATGATTGCCAATTAGACAACAATCCACAAAAGACCAAAATGACACTGACATTAACGTTAGTTAATATATCAGGCAACTGTATCGTATCATACTGTATTTCAAATTGAATGGGATAGATGCTTGCAAAATGGTCCCCAAAGTGTGAGGACTTCCTATATATAGCGGAAACGTATGTTAAAGGATAAATCTGGCTTTTTGTTTGTTTGTTTGTTCTTTATAAGATTCTATTTGAACACTGCCAAATATGAGTAAAGGAGCAAATTATCAAGGAAAAAAATCACAGTTGGTTCCTATTGAATTGGAAATTGCTTGTCGAAAAATACGTCCTGCGAATGTTTCAAATATATTGTCAATAAAGAAATTAATCCTCTTGATACTTTAAATTTCAGAGAATTTTGTTGTTTGAAACAGTTCCTTGAAAATGGTATTTGTATTTATTTTGATCCAGGTCTCTATCGTATGGTAAAAGGAATGTAAAACAGACTATTTTATGTTCAGGATTTCCACTTTGATAAATGGGGGTAGCTGTTGGGTTTCCAAGTGAATTGTAAGTACATTATTCTATTATAAAGCTGTTTATGTAGTTAAATTTACACACTAAAATGACATTTGTAGGGGATTTATCTGCAAGGACCACAATATATTTGTCATGGTGGTAGGACTTAGGTCTTGTAATGCATATTCATAAACTGGAGTTTTTAAGACTCTTACTTGAATGAACTTCCTCACAGTCCTAGCTCATTCTGAATGCGTTTGGAGAATGATCAAAACGATACATTTGATTGATATACAATGTATATATATATTTATATGAACATTTTGAACGAACACATGGTTACAATTTCTGTATGTATTGTTGAAAACGTCTTTCAGTTTTTTTCGGTACTAGTATTTTCTTTATAGATATATGAATGAAGTCATGAGTAAGCTGAAATTTATAAAAGTAGAGTAACAAATATCCATTCAGAGAGGCACATTTTGATCTTATTGAATCTGTAATTAATTATAATTGTCATGATACTGGCACGTCACACGTAAACATTCTTATCTTCTATACAGGTTATTTGAGCGTTAGGTTTGATGACTTTTGGAAAAGTGATTTAGATTTTGATATATATGTCCAAGAGGGGTAATTGAGAGATCATGGATTCTTCAGAAGATTGAAACACACAATGATACGAAGAGAAAAGGAATACTGCTATCATCAGACATGGGATTTGGGAAATCAAATATCGTTTGTGCAGACCCCAAGTCCATCTGGTATTCACTGAGACAACAAATACTTGTTTATCATATGTGCCGGCATGATTTGATTTTATCATCCAAACCCGAAGTTTTTATTCGTAATTTAGCAGGTGCAATCGTGAGAACAAATCCATTAATTGGAAATGCAATTGTTTCAGATAATATGGCATTAGATTTTTCTATATGGCAACTGTTCAATTGATCCAGTGGCCTGTTTGGAATTTTCTGTTCTGAATAAAATAAACCAGTTTAATAATGATCAGCTTATAATTATAGATGCGATTGATGAATGTGAAACCTCAGGAGGAGTTGATTTAGTTGGTTTTATTATATCAGAAAATTTCATTTTTTCCATATAATTTTCAGCTCCTTATCACTTTTTTGATTGCTTTACAAATTCAAAGAACTTGAGCATATCGATCTTTAGTTATATAAACAAAATAATTTACAAGACATACGTTTATATCTTCACAATACTAACGAAATAATAAATGAAGAAATTGTTAAACTTACATACTATCCGGCAGAAATTTTCTACAAGTCAAACTTTATCTTCATTATTGTAAGGATTTGAGTTGTTGTGACGCTATTCCAGAGAGTCTTGAAAAAATATAAATGCTCAACTTCGAGCGAGTATTTGGTGAGAAAGAAGATCTGTTTGAAGAATTTATCAACGTTTTTGAAGTTTTATGTTCTTTGCAAAAATAAATCAATGAAAATAAACTTTTCGAAGATGCAGGTCTCCAATCAAAAAAGAAATTAAAACAAAAGCATCTCGTATTTTAGGCAATGAACTTCGACATTTCATCAAGATATCGAATGGTTACATATCATTTCAGCATAAATCAATAAGTGACTTCTTAACAAATACATCAAGAAAACATTTAAACTTTTATGTAGATTTGCAAAATGGTCATAAACTGTTTGCAAAATATTTACTGAATGGTTTAGAAGTATCAAAAACGGTCAATTAGGTAGAAGCAGTTCACCATGCAGCAATGGCCCGTGAACCAGAGTATGAAAATGTATTATTAGAATTTGTACGAATATCGAAAAATGACAGGATTGTTTCAAATTTTACGTATTTGGATCTAGCTGCAAAAGATGTAAACTGTTACCAATCACTTCAACTATTAATTAAATTGATCATTCCAACTACATTCCGCAGAGCTGAGCCAAATTTGACTTTCAAAAATACCTGGTTTGAGAATAAATTGTCTGAAGCAGCTTTTATTGTTGCTCAGTACGGAAACGAACAGTCTTTTTTTACTCTTCTCGACTACGGATCTGATATAATGTTTACGCATCATAGCCTCTCCCCTTTGATAATGGATGAAAGCGACAGAATAAAGTGCCAATTTCAATTATTTTGCGGTTATACTATGCTTCATATCGCTGCACAACGTGGATATATGAAGATAGTGAAAGAACTATTACACAGAAATATGACTCTTCTTTATAAGCATAATACTATGGAAATGAATGCGTTTCACTTGGCTGCTGAAAATGGACATGTTCATGTATTGACATTTTCCCTCAACATCAACAGTTCTCTTGCAGATTCACATTAGTTATACTTAGGATCTAGAAATGGACACAAGAAAGTCGTCATTCTTTTACTTAATTATGTTGAAGAACATTGCCTTTCTTGTACTGTGAATATTTCTGGTAGACCAACAATAAAGCCTGGCGAGGAACAAGAAGATGGGACAACAATCGTGAGTTTTACCGTAAGCATGTCAGAAAAACCAGTCCTAATTAAGGTTCATTGAGGATTTCCGATATATAACTTGTGATACATCAATAAATGCGGCTGTTAGAAATGGACATATTGAAATTGTAAGAATCCTGGTTGAAAAAAGTGCAAGAACAGTCAATTGTAGTATTTATGATGGATCTATTCCACTGTTCACAGCTGTCAAATATAATCGAAACGAAATTTTCAAACTTTTATATGATATATCAGATTTATCTCATAAATGTAAGAGCATTCATTGACCAATCAATGCTCAGGTGTTCAGAAGAACAAACTCTTGATTCCATGAAGTGTCCAGATCATGCAGGATTGGAACACTTGCTAGCTATACATGACAATCTCCAGTGAATGGAATACGTTTTTACGAAAGGTCACAGAAATTGGGATTCAACAGACAAAGAAGGATGTAGCCCTTTTCATCACGCCTTTGGTCATGGAAGTTTAAAATTTGTCAATTTCTTTATATTCGAGAAACGAATCCCTTCAAATCTAATGGCTAGCCTAAGGTCAGTTAATGGTTCTACTCCTTTCCATTCGGCAGCAGCTTGTCAGTCATTCATATTACATCAATATGCTCAGAAGCGGAATGAAACTATAGTGCCAAATATACCGGATGTATATGATAAACAGGGACAATCTATTTTACAATACGGTTTAAATAAATCAGTAAGTGCCGATGATTTAATAAGAATCAATACACTTGGTAGGGATGATTCCACTTTTTCATTATTTTTAGAAGTAATAAGTTATAATCATAATTTATTACATACTGATAAACAAAAAAAAACCAATTTTCTCCATTACCCACCGAAAGCAGGAAATAACTGGGTGTTTGCACTGATTTTGCGTTGATTTAATAACAAATGTAGTTTATCTTTAAATACATCTAAATCACTAATAGAGATTTAGATGTATTTAAAGATAAACTACATTTGTTATTTAATCAACGCAATCATCATAATCGAACCCCTTTGGAAGTCGCTTTTGATTCTTTACCAAGGCGGAAATCTTTTGAGGCGATCAGAATTCCTGACAACTAGCTTGAGTGATGTTTTTTTGTTAAATGTAAAGCAAACTTCTCAGTTTTACTCTCTCCGCATGAATACTTCATACTCACCGTGTTCCAGTATTTTTATATAAAGGAAAACGTTTCGGAGATCAAGATAAGTGAACTACTTGAGATCTCTATAAGAAAATCCAGAATCTATCCGATTCTTATCATGAAAGTATACGCAGAACGGAAATTTCAATATACTTTGGAGAGGTCTGTTAAAATACCAATGGTACTATCCGAGTCTAATTCGCCATACATTACAGAATTGCTGTTGAATGCAGAGAATGCACTGCGTTGTGACGGACAGAGAAGTGCTCTCCATGAAATAGTACATAATGACAACAACATTCAACTGACTTTTCATTATCTTAAATTTCTTCATCCCATTTTTAGAAAATACTCTGCTAAATTTTTAGATGAATGTTTTGATGACCGAGGATACAATTTACTTCACAGATCTATTATAGGGGTCATTGGAACACAATACTTTTTTTTTTATATCAACCAAGGAAGGAATATCTGGCAGCCATCGAAAAATAACCAAACATGTCTGGAAATAAGTATTTACAACTCACCGTATACAGACAATGGTGATATACCGACGTACTACACACGTGGTTCACGCTTTCTTAGCATTCAGTATGTCTCATCAGGTGATACTAAATGTGTACGCGTCGATAGTAGTCGTCTTATAAGTTTTGATGAGACAGCAAGTTTTCTCTTGGACAAAATGACACAAACAGATGAAAATAAGAGACAATTTATAAGAAATCAGCTGTGTGACTCGAAAAATATACATTTTGGATTAATACATTTTGCAGCGGCAAAGGGCTTTTTCAGTTTTTGAAATCAGCAAGAGGAATCTATGGGTAAGATTATTTAAGTTGTGAGGATAAATTTGGAGTAACACCGTTGTATCTTACGCATATTTACAGTCAAACAAAAATTGTCCGTTGGATGAGAAAATTGAAACTCCATATGAAAAGACCCGCGAACAGCGCAGAAAATATACTATTTTTTTAAATATAATAGATAATTATAAATGTCTGGATGATTATGATTGGACTTGTCTTTTTAGATATAGATCAAAATATACTGTACTAATACGAAACAAAATTCTAAAATGTAGTTTTAAGACAAAACATTCATCAATTCATCAATTCATCAACCGTGTCCATTTATTAACAGCACATATGTAAAATTCCGATTTCTTTGTTCTATTATTGGTTACACAGTGGACTTTACTTTATATCCAATTGATGTGGACATTCTACATTTAAGTGACTTCAATGAGATGGAGAATATACCTTCTGAACTTAAAACTTTGATGAAGAAATTACGTTTAAGGTTGAGTATCATACAAAGATGTGTTAAAATGCTTAAGAAAAAAAAAGCATACGATATGATGAGAAAATTTATGTTGTTTGGAGTTGATGATAAATATTTTTATTATAGCCGTTTACTTTCATCGGTAAAGATGAAAAGTAGTTCACTTGGAGAAAACAAAAAGTTTAATGTTTCCAAATTATTGTTTGGAGTTTATGATACAAATTACAGTCATTTTAGAAGACTCCAGATGCGATCTGAACTTCATAGTTTTTGGTTGAAACAAAACCAAATTCAATCCATCGACGATTTACAAATGTTCTTTAAATATCAAACTAAATATTTTCGAACATTATATGATGTGTTATTAGCTAGCAAGAAGTGTGTATAAAAAGACTAATAAGTTGGATAAATTAGTGTGCGAAAGTTTGAAAATACAGTTGCAATAAGTCATATTTAGCTATACATAAAATTCTGCTTTGTGCTGCCATACTTTGAATACATTCTTCGTTACAAAACTCGTAAGTTGTGGTGTTTAATAAGTGGACTTGCCTACTCGTGAAAGTCTTAACAAGAATAAAGTTTGTTATGCGCATAATGCTCAATCATATGAGCATACCTGGAATATTCTTATTCAACTGCTCTTTGATCATTTATAGATTTAAAATTTCTGAAGTTGAAAAATATCAACTGACTGGTCTGAATTATTTTAAACTTGAATTATGAGCAAGATGTTGTTTGCAGTTTGTTGTTTGTAAATCTCGTTCAAGATGCTCGAAGGGACGTTATGGTAAAAAGTAAAATCATTAAGTAATTTAATGTTACTATTTACTATGTTGTCAAATTCATGGTAGCTTCTTGTCTTAGATTATTTTTAAGTAAACTGTAAGTCTTGATATTGAGTGTCAAGGTAGTGAGGAGAACGTCAGTCAAAGCCACGGAAACAAACAGCGGAAACATAAATTAAAGAAACATTAGTATACCGCTTTTCAAAAGTCATAATAAATCGATTGAGAGAAAACAAATCCGGTTTACAAATTAAAAGGGAGTGAAACAGATCAACCATAAAAAGATAACAACGGAACAACAGAAAGACTTATGTGCAACAAAAACAAACACCAACAATACATTAAAACGAACTATTTGATAACATCTATCATTTTCAGTATGAAGCGCTTCATACAAAATGTACTTCGGTCAACGCGTTTACACCCCAATGAAGTTACAAAAATACCGAAGTACATTTTGTACTAAATAAAGGCAACAGTAGTATACGGCTGTTCAAAACTCATAAATCCATGGACAAAAAACAAAATCGGGGTAACAAACTAAAACCGAGGGAAACGCATTAAATATAAGAGGAGAAACAACGACATAACACCGAAACGTAACACACACAGAAACGGACCAAGCATCAGACAAAACACCACGACAATAACAAATATAACATGAAAACCAAATACATGAATTTGGGATAGACAAGTACCGTGCCACGTCTTATCTCAATTTCTCAAAAATAAGAGAAAACACAAACGACTCAACGTTAAAAGGCAACACACACAGAAACGAACAATAATATAACAATGGCCATCTTCCTGACTTGGTACAGGACACTTTTAAAGGGGAATAAAAGTGATGGGTTGAACCTGGTTTTGTGGCATGCCAAACCTCGCACTTTAATGGCAAAGTTAAATATAACATTGAAATGACAACATAATATTACAGGACTACAATACAAATTAATAGAACATATTAGACAAAGAAAAACATGATTAATAGATAACAAAAAGCATCAGGTTTAAAATTCAATACGCCAAAAACGCGCCTTGTCCACACAAGACTTACATGTGACGCCCAGATATAAAAGATCGAAAGTGAAAAAAGTACAAAGTTATACAACACTGAAGATCAAAAGTTGAAAAGGTTTCGCCAAATACGGCATTGTTTTTATGCCCGGGATAAGAACATTCTTATTATATAGAACAATTCATGCTATTGCAAACAGTAAATTTTATCAAATGAATATGAAAGAGATATACATAAAGAAACTGAAGTATTAACTAATTACAGAAAACTAAACCCGAATACATAACGCCCAGATATAAAAGATCGAAAGTGAAAAAGGTACAAAGTTGTACAGCACTGAAGATAAAAAGTTGAAAAGGTTTTGCCAAATACGGCATTGTTTTTATGCCCGGGATAAGAACATCCTTATTATATAGAACAATTCATGCTAAAATGTACTAAAAATGTGCGCACAGTCAACGCTTTTACAACCCTATGAAGTTACAAAAAGAAGCATTCAATACTTATAATTACATGGTTTTAGCAATGATCATGAAAACACCAATTTTATTATTGTTTTATTTAATTCACCTGTGCACTTTATTGTGGGACCACGGGTTATCACGAATGAAAAGTTTTATTGAGCAATGCAATTGCTTACGGAATAACACGTGATGTGCAGTTAGCCAATCAGAATAAAGTATCATAATGAAACATACATCTAATGTAATTATTTCTTAATAATCGTCAATTTTTTTTCTCTTTGTCTGTTATGATTGAACAAATATGGCTGCTCATTAAATGTCGTGTTTTGAAGACGAAGTTTACAAATTGTCACCTTATAGTAAACAAATAACAAAAAGCATGGGTATTGAGCATGTACAATCAGAAAATTTATTTTGTTTATTTTAATGACAGATCAATGCGCATTGTGATCACCGGATTTTTACGAGGAGGGTTACGCTCAGGTCACTATGCATACGGAAAATATGTCGGCGAATTGGTTTCTGAAGGGAAGCGATCAAAAATAAGTGAACTTCTTCTTAATGTGGACAAATGAAGAAATTTTCCTCAGAAAAAAGTAAATGTACATAAGTTGTATAATGAAAACTATCCATTAAGTTACACAAACATATGCATAATTTTTTTTAATTTGAGGTTTCTTATGACTTTGAAAAAATATGGTGGGTTGAATAAACAAATTATAAGAATTGAAACCCAATCATTGTCACGTGAACTGATTACATCATCCCTCTCACTCAATCATTCGGCAATGAAGCAGAACTATAAGCATCTGTCACCCAAATATTGGAGATGTGGCTCATACAAAATCAGTTCGATCTCCAAAAAATGTTTTTACCAAGTCAGGAATAGGATAAATGATACAAGAAGATCCGTTTGCTGATATAGTAGAGTGGGTTTTTTTTGGGGTTAAACGGAATTTCCGTTTTTTGAATGTTACATGAAGTTTAACCTTTTGTCGTATATGAAACCGTCTGGGATCCATGCAAGGTAATTGATAACAACGTGGTTATTTTTTGTGTGAAAACTCACCAAAGACATCAAACGTATAAGTTGGTATGCCATAATCAAGCATTGTCAACATAACCGTATCAAAGGTACAAGGATTATCATTTGATACACCAGACGAGCGTTTCGTCTACATAAGACTCATCAGTGACACTTAGATCAAAACAGTTATGAAGCCAAACAAGTACAAAGTTGAAGAGCATTGAGGACCTAAAAATCCAAAAAGTTATGCCAAAAACGGCTAAGTTTTGTATAAGAAATTTTTAAAAATGACCATATAATTGATATTTATGTCAACACCGAAGTGCTGACTACTGGGCTGGTGATACCATCAGGAAAAAAAACGTCCACCAGCAGTGGTATCGACCCAGTGGTGTATACACTTATCAAAGGTACCAGGATTAATGTAAGACCTAGTAAGTGTGCTCGATCCAAAATATAATCATGTATAATAATTTACGACTACAAATAACAGAAAATTAAAAAAAAAGCGGTGCCAAATCTTACTATTGCAGGCAATACAATCACGAAGTAACAAATATACACTTTCTACCAATTCAGTAAGATATCAATTCGTGTTGTTGTTTCATTTTAGAAGTTTTTCCACTCCAAGATTAACATGTTTGAGTTGGTATAGAGTTGATTTTTATTTGTTTCAAGGATTTACTTTGCTGCTTCAACCATATCCATGTAAATGACCTAAAATTAAATCAGCATACAAGACTTAATAAAGCAAGAGGCCCCTAACTTGGGACAGGCTCAAAAACATGGCGAAATTGAAAAAGGTTTTGTGAGATCTCAACGCTTCCCCTTTATCTCCAACGAATGTTGAATAATGAAACAAACAGCAATACACACATCATAACTCAGTTTAAAAAAAGTCCGAGTCCGATGTTAGAATAGGTAAGAAAAACTAAGCAAAATTACAATGATACATAAATAAACAAAGGACTATTAGCAGTTACTGATATGCTACATCCCGACCTTGTGTGGCAATTTTTCAGTAATACAGAGATTTCTTTCCATAAAATTAAATCCGTTGTAACATACAAGATCGAGTCGAACAATTTGAGATACATAAACATTGTAAGATGGTGAAAAGGGAACGTCATCATCAAAAAATATATACTCATATAACAATAGGAAATCTTAATTCAATTTTGCTATAAACCTAGTATTTTTTAATCAGATGTTGTTTTGATGGTTTTTTGCTGTTTTCAGTCATAAATTGTGTTTCATTACATTACAATATCGTACTGAATGACCTTGGAGCTGATATGACTGTTCCATCATGGGTTTAGTGCAGTTACAGGAGCTTAGTGCACCAATGTGGCCTAGTAGGTGGTGTTTAAGCTGGGGTCACACATTCACGATTTTTACTACCGTTCTTGACAGGACCATTCCCGATTAAAATTTATTAAAAGTCTGATCAAGATCCTGTGAATCGTGGATGGAAATTCAAACTTAAATTAAAATTTGTAAAAAAAATAATTTGATCACGACAACAATGAGGCTTGTTTAGGGGGGGTATCAATATCCCATATCCTATTAAGTTTTTATCCCAATATCCCGTATCCCTATAATGTTTACCCCTAATATCCCAATAAATGATTTTTACAAATATCCCATATCCCTAAAACTATTTTGAAATATCCCAAAAAATCATTATGAATTCATTCCCAAGCCCATTTTTTTCCTCATCATCACAACGTCAACAATTTTGACTGGGAAAACAAACTGTGTTCATGGTGTTAAAGGAAATTTACAGTGCATACTTCCTGTGTTAAATAAGAATATATGTGTCCAAAAGATGAAGTGTTCCATCTTAGAGCCTTGTATAACAATATCTTTTTATGTGATCTTAAACGACAAATTTAGTGTAAGGGGTCTAATTACAGACTTTTTTTTTAATTGTTCAAACCGTGATGCTTATGACTGTAAAATTTCATTTTGATAGCATTCTTCTTTCATTGATAAGAAACTTCATCCTACACGTTAACCTATGTTGGAAAGAACAGAATGACTCAAACCTGTCTCTTGTCCGAGATTGCTCTGACATCCAACGGCTGTTTTGCCAGACAAGCTGAGACTGTGGGACGTCAGAGCACGTCCATATCAAAAAGTGGATATTTAGCATGCAAGTTTAATAACTCAAAATAAACACAAGAAAGCTTTCTGCTAATGTACCTACATTACACTTAACTGTTGCAATATTTTTACAGCAGGCAAAATTTGCACAGCCCTTGTTTTGCAAAGAAATAACACAACATTTGACTCTGTGATCTTAACTTTATGAATTACATAGATCCCAATATTTTTGTTACTTTTTTTTAAATTTCCTTCCTCACAACACCAGTAATAGAAAGAACATATATTAATTTACATTGATTATTTAGTAATTATTCGTTATTAACATAGTTTATATCGCGAAATATCTACTTTTTGATATGGGACGTGCTCTGACGTCCCTCGGCCCCAGCTTGTCTGGCAAAACAGCTGTTGCACATCAGAGCAATCTGTGAAACGTGGAGACCTCTGAAGATCCTCGCCACGTAAAAAATAAGAGGTAAAACACTAGAAAATATCCTGTAATCATATAAAGCATCAAAACAAATAAAAACATTGACAACAATAAGGCTAAGGCAGCAACCATTTGATTTTCTTGGGGGGGGGGGGGGGGGGGGGGGCTATGGTTTTTTTTGGAAAAAAAAGTTTGTTTCCAGTTTTTGGAGAAAAAAATAATTTGTTTTTGATTCTGAGAAAAAAAAAATTGTTTGTTTCACCCTCAGCTGCCACTATATGTAATGCTAAAATTGAAAGAAAAAAATTGTTTTCGACTTGTCCGAAAAAAATTGTCCAGAAAAAATAACCATAGCCCCCACCCAGAAAATCAAATGGTTGCTGCCTAAACTCATCAGATGGATACATTTTGTACATCTAACAAAAATCTATGATTATTTCAAGAAAATTATCAATGCATATGAGCATATTATACTATAAAAAAGATGTGGTATGATTGCCAATGAGACAACTCTTCACAAGAGACCGGCATGTGACACAGAAATTAACAACTCTAGGTCACCGTACGACCTTCAACAATAAGTAAAGCTCATACCGCATAGTTAGCTATAAAAGGTTCTGAAATGACAAATGTAGAACAATTCAAACGAGAAAACTAACGGCCTAATTTATGTATAAAAAAATGAACAAAAACAAATATGTAACACAGCAACAAACGACAACCACTGAATTAAAGACTTCTGACTTTGGACAGGCACATACATACAGAATGTGGCGAGGTTAAACATGTTAGCGGGATCCCAACCCTCCCCTTAACCTGGGACAGTGGTGTAACAGTACAACATAAGAACGAACTATACAAATCAGTTGAAAAAGGCTTAACTCATCAGATGGATACAAATAGAAATACATCTAACAAAAACAGAGAGTGGATGTGACCGAGTACTTGTACATCCCATCAACAAAAAGACACTAAGTACAGATCTGAGAGTACTCGCAGTTACTGACAGCTAGTTCAAAGCCAATTACAACTAATAAAAAGTAATGCATCTGAGACTAAATTATCAATCATTACACATCCAGCATCCAATGGCACGGTAAACAACATCTCCGTAAAAATGAGGATGTGCTATCCCGTTTGAAATAAGTTTTCTACAGGTAGAACCAAACTTCAAAACCAAATCTAGAATTTAGTAAATATTTTAAGTGATTTGTGGTAACGAAATCCATGACTTAATAATTTACCAGGAATACATAGATTTCGTTCATTAAAATCCAAAACGTTACAACAGACTAGGGCATAGCGGAGGAGTTGTGATATACAAACACCATAAGATAGTGCCAAAGGAACATCACCATCCAAAAAAGGAAAATTAACAATAAGGAACGAAGTATGGAAAGCAAAACAAATACTTTTAATATTATCAGTACATATGAGCATATAAATATCGAAAATAGATCAATACTTTTCACTTGGGTTAGGATAATTTTAAAATAAAACAACAATAAACTCAAATAAATCAACAAAGCACTAAAATGACCTTTAATATTTAACTTTTTTGGGCAATTTTATCAAGTGAGATGTAAATATTTCTGTACTGAACTTTTAAATTCCACTTATTTCTTTTCATGTTAAAAATTCAATATCCTTATAAATGCATCAATATCCCATATCCCATTTACTTTAAGGACAAATATCCCATATCCCTAAAATTAAAATGGCAAATATCCCGTATCCCAATATACCCTATACAGGCCTCAACAATCAGATAGTGTTCAGGAAGCACCGATATTCAACCGTTTCTAAGCGAATAAGTCCCGATAATCCCGTTCTGAATCCGCTTCTAATCCGATTTGTATTTTTCGCCAGGTAAAATTCGACCGAGTCTGTCACGACTGCGTCCCGACTCTACCGAATGTAATCCGACTGAGATCAGACAGTGACCAGACAGTGAACCGACGCTGACGGAAGTTATTTGTTCGAAAACTGTCGGCATGTTCGGGATGATCAGGTACTGTCGGAACGTAATCCTATCACGGTCCGCTCTATCGCATTGCAAACGGCTTTGTCTGGTCTCAGTCGTATTGTATTCTGTAGTTGTCGGGACTTTGACGTGGGTATCATTGACGAATTTCGTATTAATAACGGGACTGTTTCGGAACGGTTTCGGCAAAAAACGGTTCGCAATCGACAAGATCTGGATGCAATCTGGACTCAATCGGCAGAAAAACAGCTATGAAAAATTACTCCGGATCATTCCCGTTCTACAGGACACCGTCCAGAATACACAAGACATTGTTAGGAATTCGATCCGATACAGCAGAATCTGTCACGACATAGCCACGATTGTAATCCGATTAGACAAAATCGGCTGAGTTGCCCCGAATGTTACGGGACGCACCTAACTGTCGGGATGCTTTGCCGAACTATTCGGACCCTTCCCGATCCGTAGGAATCTGTTACGAACTAAAACGAATGCGTTCAGACAATGATAGGACATTCCAGATAATTGAGGATACCAATCCGACTTTTTCACTTTTCGTATCGTATTGCTGTCTGATCTCAAACGGGAGCAATAATCGGCAATGTGTGAACCCCGCATTAGACGTTTAATAAAAGAGTTATTAACATTTCAGATGGCACGCGCTAATTTAATGTAATGTGTCCAGTTGTCATATTGTTAAGTAAATCATCTGAATCTTGACGAATTCATAATAACTGCACTAAGGATATAAATGAAAGTAAAATATGCACCAAGATAATTAATTAGAATGAATCATCATATTAAAACAAAAATGTTAAAAGTTGGTTCGATGATCTAAAGAGATCTAAAAGTTATTAGCATTATTAACGTGACACACGCTCTTTTTGTGTTATGTCCGATCACCTTGGTAATTGAATCCAATCAATTATGAGGGATTATCTTTTAACAGTAAACTATTTTTATACCTGACTATGCGGTATTAGTTTATATCTAAATCTTTAAATATTGACACGTAATTTGTTTTTCCTCAAATATGTTCATAATATTCAGCTTTCAACGAAGTTTTCGAATTACTGGTGTATGTCTAACCGCTTACTATTTAATTTTCTATTTAGAAATTGTTCTGTATAATAAATCATGGTAGAGCGAAAACAAATATTCATACGAGTAGTTTATGACGTGTCAACGTTTTTTGATTCAGCAACCAACTGCACTAAATAAATGCCTCCACAAAGATAACTGAAAAAGATCTATCGTTTAATTCCCTACCCCTCCAACGCAAAACATGCACTCCAAATAAAAAGATGAAGAAAAGTTTTTCAAATTGTTATAGAATAGCGACTTTTGATGTTTAGCAACTGCCGTCGACAAAGTTTTACTTTCTTATCAATAATTTCCAAAATGTGAAAATACGAATCATTGGCATCGCTAAACTGTTTTGATATCTAAGTATTCAGTTATATAATATATATTAGATACGATATGGGAATAATAAATATCTGTATTCTGTTTAAAATTTAGTTTGATATGATTGCTTTTCTCATTATTGCAGGCCGAAGCAGTATGCCGACATTAAATCTTGGGATCGTTATTTCATTGACAATCATCCTACATCTCTTATATTTCATATGAAGTAAAAGAATAATTCAATCCATTTTATTAAAGAAATTTCTGTTCCAATATTTAACCTTCCATTAAAATACTTATAATACTTATTCGGAAATTTTCATGATAAGTGCAACACAAGTTATGAGCTTACATCTGAAAATAATTATATATGAAACGTTTTATAAGAACTTTTTACACAAAGTATATGGTTATGATATTTATCTTGGCGTTTGATTTCATTTTCCTGAAATGAGATTCGCATAAGTTCTACCAGACTGTTTACAATTGTAACGTCATAGTATAAAGGTATCATCACACATTCATCCGATACAGTTGCATTTTAATAATTTTTATCTGGATGAACTCTTTTATTCAGTTCTCCTCTTATATTTAATGCGTTTCCTTCAGTTTTAGTTTTTTACCCCGATTTTGTTTTTTGTCAGATTTGAAAAGCGGTATACTACTGTTCCCTTTATTTGTGGTCATTATTTAATAAAATCAGATCATTAGATGTGAAAAAAGCATCGCAAAGTTAGGATGAAGAAATGATTATCTTAAGACACCTACTTTAATGTCAAAATGTTAGGACATAAATGTGATATATCCTAAGTTAAGAGAGCTTCGAGAAGACGACTCAGGACAAAGACTTGTCATAAGATGGTCTTATGACACGACCTAGTCGTAAGATAGCTTCGAGAACACAATCCCTGGATAGTAAATATTGTCACATGTATTAAGCTATTGTGTTTGATTTGGCTGCTTACTCAATTTAACGGACTGTAATAAACTATTATACATACAAGTCGGAGGTTGAACTAGCTTTGAGTTCAAGTTTATCCCACCAGTTCATTACAAAAAAGGGTAGTACCAAATCAGGAAAAAATAGCATTTGCAAATCTCTGGTTACAGTGATAGCATCTACTTTTGTCTGTGTTTAAGGACATCTTCCTATTGTTTTCGCCTTGAGTTAAGTTTTAAGTAATACCTTTTTTCTCAAAACGCACAACGACCATAATCAATTACACAGCTACTTTTGCATTGGTACTACTTCTGTACTTAAAATCTGTAGTACTGGACATTTACTTGTAATATTTTGTACTATTTCTTTACTTTAAAATCATTGTAATATTTAGGTACTTGTATTTTCCAGAACTTGATTTGTACTCAAAATATTGGTACAAAACTGATACCAACAATGATCACAGTAGTCCATGTTTGAACATCATATTAATCATGAGATTTGAAAAAGACAAACGTTCAAAATGCTGAAAATGTAACCGTGCAACCAAAAATCTGTAGTACTTAATAGTGCGGTGACAGAAGTGTAAAAAGTCGTCTAGATAGCGAGTTTAATCTCCCCGAATAACACACGGCTAAAAATGGTCTTAACTTGAAGACAAATGTATCTTCTTTATTTTTTGCCCTGTCGTCAGAAGTTCGTATGGTCACATTTTTCTAAAAAGTCGTTTTAATGACTAGTAGTATATTGAAATGTTTCAACCCCCCTTTTTCAAAATGAACATTTGAACATATTTGTTTACATTTAATTGATATATTTTTTTCTTAAGTTATTATCATATGTCGAACTATTATGTTCAGTATTTTATTTTCTTTTAATTTAATAATTTTATTTAATTTTGACCGTTGAAAATTAAGGTAATTTTATTTGCAAATTCAGACACAAACTTTAGTTTCTTCTTTATAGTAGTATTGAAAACTATCCAATAATATTTTAACCATAAAGTACTTTAAAAAAAAAGTTACTGATAAAAATTTCGGAGCCTAAATATGAAAAGGCCTTAAGTTATCAAAGGAAAAAGAATAGACTAAAAAACTGAAATTTCAACACGGAACTTGATCAAATCTCTTCCATCACGTTTTTTGTATTATCAAACCTTATGGTCAATAATTACTCTCAACTGATATATGAAATTGCTACATTTTTCGCTATTATATACAAATATTTTCAATTAAGTGCACTAGTATATAGTACATAGTTTGTTTGTATATGTTTATATTCTATTTTTTTGTTGTAAAACATCAAAAATATACTTTTTTAGAAAATTGTTACTGTAAACAACTAAATAATTGACGGATAGTTTCAGTTAAAATTCCGCGACATGTACGATTCGTCAAGTCCGTTGAAACTTGCCCCTTCTAGTCCTAAGAAAAGACGAAAGTCGTCAAATTTTATGCATTGCTTAATATGCCAAAAACCATCGACTGAACGTTTGAGTCAATTCACAAGTATAGGTAAGTCGACTTTTGTTTCTGCAATGAATAAAAGATTGGATGAGGTGTACAGCAGGGTTCTAGATGAATTTGGTTCATTTGATACTTGTACATTGGAAGAAATGCAGACAGTTTACCATCGGTCCTGCTACAAAAGTTACACAAGTAAACATAATTGTTCCCCCTTTAAGAGTGATGAAGCTACTTGTCTGAAATATAATGACGACAGACAATTATCGGACTGTTGCCCCTCAGTTTCCGGGTTTGTACGCGTTCGAGAATGCAATCGTTTGACTGGAACTCTTGTTTTTTTTGTTGCAAGAAAACCTTTAAGAAGGATCAAAAACTACGCAAGTTTCAATCAGATGAGCGTATTAAGAATGTTTTATCCGTGGCGCAAAGCAATGACGATGATTTAAAAGTTGAAATTATTTCCCATCAATCTTTTAAACTTCAAGCACTTTATCATTCTGGTTGCATTACAAAATATTTGCTAAACACGAAAATACAAAAATCTGAACCCGTTGAAGCAGAAATCTCACATCACGATACTGCTTTTACTAATTTTATATTGGCTATTGACAATGATTTAATGGTGGAGAAAAAAGCATTCCTCATGACAACGTTACTTGATAAATACAGATCTTTCCTTCCTCCTGATTCTAATCTAAAATATTCTACTTGGAAGTTGCAGTCTAAACTCATTGATTTTTATAGGAACTCAGTTGTCATACAAACACAACAGGGTCAGGGTAAGTCTAACATCATATTCAGTAGCAACATAACTATTGGAGATGCCATATCAGCTGCTAATCAATTAAAAACTGACCTCAAAATCTCAGAAATGCAGGCATCAATGTCAACTTCAATAGACACAAATAACGAACAGATATTGCATTCCGCCGCAAGTATATTAAGGAAAGACATCGAAACCCCTTCAGATTTCCACAGACGAGTACCCAGCTTCGGATGAATTGTCTCTTCCTTCTTCAATCCAGTCAATGCCTTCGTCTTTATTGAAATTCATTTCATGGTTACTTGATGATTCTGCATACAACCAAGCATATTCACAAGAAGTGGCACCCGATAAATTGCGTAAATGCTTGGCAATTGTTGAGTCTATTGTTTTTGTGGCCAAAAACAGTTTTACTCCTTTTCATTTAGGATTGGCCTTACACGTGTATCATGAGTTTGGTTCGAAACACCTTGTTGAAACATTGAACGCCAATGGATTTTGTGCTTCGTATAGTGAAGTTCGACGGTATCTAACAAGTGTTGCCAATCATGAAATTGAGCGAATCCACGATGGTGTGTACGTTCCTTATAATGTTTCCCATGTTGCAAATGGTGGGGGTCTTGTTCAAGAAGGTGCCGATAACATTGATTTAAATACAGAAACAATAGATGGAAAAAACACATTTCATTCAATGGCACGGGCAGTTTTCCAAGTCAGTAATTCCAAAGAATCGTCCATTGAACCAGTTAAGATAAAACTTGGTAATGAGAGAACGTTGACACTGACCGAGGATGACATGTCCATGATGAATTGTGCTATTTTCCATAAACCAAAAAATAGAACAGAACCACCCCGAGTTCCTGATGCATATGGAAAAATTTCACTTTGCGCCACAGATAGAACAAATTCACATGATATGTTATGGGTGCTATTGAGATCTTTGTCTAGAGGTGTACTTGAATTACCTTTTGCATTGCCTTCTGACACTCCCCAGCTTCCTTTCTGGAGTGGGTACAATAGCACTCTTTCAGAAGTTAGGACAGAATATTGTTTCATACCCACCCATAATTGACTCAAAGCCAAGTGATATGTCTACAGTATTTACTACCATGAAAAAATGCTTGGACATGACTAAGTCTATAGGACAAGATCATGCTATCCAGACATTTGACCAACAACTGTATGCAATTGCTCAGCAAGTAAAGTGGGCTTTGCCAACAACATTTGACTGCCATGTCTTACGAATGGGTGGATTTCACACATTATCGTGCTTTATTGCTGCAATTGGTAAATTATGGGGCGATGGTGGTCTTCGTGATTTGTTAGTTGATTCATCTGTGTATGCTGCTGCAACTGTGGACAGATGTTATGCGGGAAACAGTTTAACCGTGCAGTAAGAGGCCTTACATTAGTTTACGAGGCACTTTGCTCTTTGTGGTTTGGCGCATTCTTTCGTTGGCTTAATGATAAGATTGAAAAATTTCCAGAAAATACATTGACCCTTTTTTCCACGTTTATGTCAATGTTTCAGGCAGGGAAAACTGTAGAAGCCAAACACTTTGCTGAGGTGAAAGTTTTTTTTGAAACAAACATTTTGCCTTTGACTGAAAAGTTCCGGATTTGGGGTTGTGAAAATTCCCCCACATTTATGTTCTGGAACATGTTTTTGGAAGCCATTGAAATACTTCTACAGAATGTAAGATCAGAAAGAGAGGGAAATTGGTCCCTTCACTTAAGCTCTACTGCTGCAATGTTGCCCTATATATATGTTACAAATAGGATCAACTACCTAAGATGGCTACCTGTTTACCTGCTAGATATGCTATCATTACCACTAGATGTAGAATTAGCATTTCAACGAGGTGAGTTTTCGATACGCCAGAAGCCTGGAAAGTTCAACGGAGTATGGAGTGACATGGCAACTGAAAAGTCTGTCATAAAAGATTCTAAAGGTTGTGGTGGCATCAGTGGCATAACACGACAAAAACCAGCCCTGATGAGATGGTCATTGACTCGACATGTGCTTGCAGACTTTACGTCAGAAATGAAAACTCGGTCTGGTTGCATCAATGACAAAAGCGTTGAGCATGATGAGGTTAAGCCAACAGCTTTGATTCGAGATGAAGAACAAGTTCAAAAATTTTTAGACCATGTTCTAGAAAAAATGACTGACCCGTTTGCCACAGAACTCCATCCACCATCACTAATAAACATTTCTACTGGAATGCACGCTTCAAAAGACATACAGGCCTCTTTGACGTCAGCTGTTGATGATGGTAACACAATAGCAAAATCATTTATTGACGGGTCTTTTTGTGAAGGCAAGGTTCGTAGTTTCTTTGGTTCTATCCCTCGGCCAAAGTTAAAATTATTTGAGGACCTAACGAAAAAAACTAAATTGAAATGTAGAACAGGTGAAATTTTGAATCTTCATATCAATCCTGAACTCGTGTTCCGTCGAGCTTTGGTGTTAGCAAATAGTCGAGATGACGTCACTGTTGAAAAGGTGTTGTCATTTCCGATTGGACCAATCCCTACAGCCCTTTTTCATGATGATGGAACCATAAGAAAATCATGTAAAGCCGATCTTTGTCATCAACTCGAAAACGAGACATCATATTGTCACTCTCTCCCTGACTTCGATAAATCGCTTACAGTTTTGATAAGGGATGGTATGGCTCTTATCCAGTGTATCAATGCTAAAAATTTGAAAACTTTTGGTGACATTGGGACAGAGATCGTTCAATCTCAGCTCCGCGGCTTTTCAAAAGCATCTTCCGTTGTTGATGTCTTTGACAGATATGACGTCAAACTTTCTATCAAAGCCGCGGAACGTGATCGTAGATCACACTTTACAGCAAAGGTTTTCCAAATAATCGAAGGTCGATACCTTCCAGACTGGAAAAAGTTTTTATCTTCTAACGAAAATAAGCAAACATTGCTCAAGTTTCTTGGTAGTTTTATAGTTGGTTACCACACAAAAAATCCTAATGCAGTAGTAAATAATAATGAACTTACGTTAGCTGGAACTTTTTCTGATCCTCAAATCGTAAAACGCATTTGTGATAAAACTGTCAAAGACTGCGTTAATCTTTACAGTACTCATGAAGAAGCTGATACTCGTATGATTTTGCACGCAATCTATGCTGATAAGCAGTTTGGTAGTGGTAACTTGAAAGGCAGGATCATAGTGAAATCCCCTGACACGGATGTTATAGTTCTTTGTGTCCATTACTTTTCTTCTATGAAAAACACAACAGAACTATGGTTTGAAACAGGAACTGTAACGAGCACCAAAGATGCAAGACGTTTTATACCTATACATGAACTATGCAATTCTTTGAATTCCATCGTAAGTCAATGCTTACCTGCAGTACATGCAATTTCAGGATGTGACACCACATCGGCAATGTTTGGTATAGGTACAAAAACGGTTTTCAAAGTTCTGAAGCAAGTGTGTTGTGATGTGTCCGATTTAGTAAACCTGGCAAACTGTGATGTTGAGGAATCTGTTTCAGTTGCAAGAAAGTTTGTTGCTATGATTTATGATCAAAAGGGTAAATTCAAAAACCTTCACAGTGACCTCAATAAAATGCGTGTAAAACTAGCGACAACTAAAGATGCGTCTCTGGCCAAGCTTCCCCCCTGTGAATCAACATTTACACAACATTTGCTTCGAGCATCCTTGCAGACAAGCATATGGATGTCATTGCACCTCCCAAAACCACCTATTAGATCTCCGTTAAATTTTAGATGGATTGATAAGGATGGTTTGAAGCCTGTGTTTTTCGAGGGACAAATGTCCACGGACTTCCTACAAGACCTTGTTTGTACTTGTAAAGGAAAATCTGTATGCTCAAAAGAATGTGTTTGCTTTGAGCAGAACCTTTCATGTACAGACCTGTGTCCATGCCAGGCAAGTGAAATGTGTAAAAATATTAATACACGTCTTGTGATTCTTGCTGAAAATGAAGATGACGGAGATAACGCGTAAATGTGTTGCTTGTTGCACTAGCTGGTACACAATGTTTCAAGTTCTTGGAGGGTTTGCGTGCCTCCAAAATAATTAATCCCCGCCACATTCTGTATGTGTCTGTCTCAAGTCCTGAGCTTGTTATGCAGTGGTTGTTGTTTCTTTCTATATGCTATATGTGTGTGTGTTTTTTTAATCTATTTTGTTCATTTATAAGGATGTTACATCATTCGTATACATTTGTTATTTTGGGAATTGAAGACCAAGCAGTATAGGTTTTAATCATTGTTGAAGGCAGTACGGTGACACATAAGTATTAACTTATGTGTCAGATGGTAATTTTTGGAGAAAAGTCTCGTTAACAATCATACCAAATCTTATTTTTTATATAGAATACCTTTGAAGATTGTTGTACGTTGCCAAGGAAAAAGGGGGGTTACAGATACCAGAACGATCATGTAATAGACAAGAACAAGAGAATAATACACAACAGCAGATAATACTATGAAAGCCGCAATAATTGTGGAAGAACAGAAGCAACATTACAAGTATTCTTTTGAAAAAACAGAACCATCCGCAAAAATCAATTTGAGGTCATATTTGACTGTAGTGTATTATTGATTCGTTTTGATACCACACCCAATATGATAGTTTTAAAAATAATTTGGAAGTACTGTCCTTCATGACTCTTGATTTTAATCTGAAATTGTGAATATTTATAAAGCTACGGTGCTCTAAACATTTTATGAGTTGAAAACTGGATTTTTGCAGTTTTGTTTATAAAACGTCGTTTACGGATATTTTTTATAAAAAAAAATGTTATGATTAATGTTTGTGTATAATAACAAACATTTCTAAAGTAAAACAGTATCGTTTGTATTGAGGTAGAGATTAGAAATAGAAATAAATGTCAAAATTGAAACCCTTCAAAATTTTCAAAGATTGGTACATATGACCTTTGACCTCAATTAAAAAAAATTGTGACCATATGAAGTATTGACGACAGGCATAATGTTATAGCACAAGGTTTCCTCTTTCGAATGACATATTATATAGGTGTGTGTTCGGTGGGGAGATTAAAGTCAAAAAAATCTTCCTTCAGTCACCGCACTATAAATTTCAAGTACAAATCAAGTACTGTAAAATACAGGTACTTAAATATTACAATAATTCGTAAGTAAAACAATAGTACTGAATATTAAAAGTAGATTTCTAGTACTACAGATTTGTGGTACATAAGTGGTACATAAATAGTACCTATGCAAAAATAGCTGTGTATAAGAGTGGAAAAAAAAACCACCCATGAATAGTGGTCATATGAACCTTGCAATATAAATATTTTCATCTGAAAAATGAACACACTTTTTTATACTAAATGTTTGAATTTGAGTAGTACGTTTGTAATACCCCGAGGTGCAATTATTGTCTTCAGGCGTAGCCGAGGGCAATAGTTGTATCCAATGGAGACAGTGAACTAACTATTCAGTAAGTGTTTCATTATGTAGACTAACTACTGTGGATCCATTTATTTTCGTTGGTATCGATTTTCGTAGATAGATGAAAACTTGCATTTTCGTGAATCTTTAATTTCGTTGGTTTGCTAATCTCTGTATATAAAGTCTAATGATGTTATGTGATTTGTTGAGCGTATGAATATCGTGGATCAACCAATGAATAACTATTAATTTACAGAACACCATTTAGTACTTCGGTTACTCATATAATCACTACATAAACATCCAAAATGTACGTTTTGTAAGAAGACTGAAGAGGTTTTGGTCAGGTTAACCGTTACACGCTAATGAGCAGAAAATCAGGCAAAACTAGAATTCACCAAGACTTATATATTAGTTCAAGAAAAGTAAACCATAACTGTCGTTGATGTGTACATTACAAAAATTATCAACATCAATGACAGTTATTCATGGTATCCGGGAATTTTATATACTTATTAATGACGAATACTATTACAGTGGATTCATTTATTTTCGTAGGTACCAATTATCGTGGATTGAGGAAAACTTTCGTTTTTGTGTATATTAATTTCGTGGTTTTGCCCATCACTACATCCATAGCCTACGTATTTTTTTTATTTGTAGACCATATAATTTCATTGTTTACCTGTACCCACAAAAACCATGAAAATTGGTATCCAACGAATAGTAATGAATCCACTGTAATAGTATTCGTCATAAATAAGTATATTAAATTCCCGGATACATGTCGCATTAAATTCAGGGTTGAGTAACCTTAAAGAAAGGAATCCCTCCACCAAATAACATTTACATGTCATTCATAATAAGTGAAAACATCTCGGACTAAAAATCATTTATTCTCTTATATGTACTCAACTGATCGTCTCACAAGGTTCAACGATATGGACAACTGCCAGGCGAAAACCTTCACACAATGTGACACCTAGATACAAACTATGTTACAAAATGTGCTTCGAATTAACTAAAATGATTAAAATCATTATATCAACAACTCATTGTTAATATACTTCACGTTTTACATGCTATTGTTCGTCTTTGTAGTCAAATATTGACGGCTTTGGATGCATTTTTGAACAAATCTTTGTTATATGTTTTAATATAAAAACTAATCTTCGTAAAGCTTCATTTCGCAATGGAGAAAATGTCTGGTAATCGTCGGTAAAGCCAATCTGGTTGACTTTCAACCACATGTAGTGAAGATCAGATCGCATCTTAAATTTCCTTAAATGTCTGTAATGATTTCCATAAACATCATAAAATAATTGTTCATCGTCTACCGAGGTATTGTTACTACAAGCATTAGTTTTTTTTGTTATCGATGAAAGAAATCGAAGAGAAACAAATTCTGTATCACCAGCTCTAAACAACATAAATTTTCTCATAAAATTGTATGCTCTGTTCTGTAACATATATTGAATGCAAAGTACGACACGTACATTGTGCAGCTCAAGTTTAAGTTGAGAAAGTAAATCGTCCATTCCTATTTTGTTTCTCGTGTGTAAAACTTCCACCATTGTTTTAAGTGTAAGAAAGGTAATCTCGCTTTGTAAAGTAGAGATTAGGCGTCGAAATATCGGATATGTATATTTTTTAACCGTCTCTGAATGATGAATTGGTAAATGTGTACTATTAAAACTACATTTTAAAATTTGATTTCGTATCAAACCAACGTATTTGTGTCTGTACCTAAGGAGACAAGTCCAATCATACTCTCCGGGAGATTTATAATTATCTAATATATTAAAGAGTAACACTTTTTCTGACCTTTTCTCAGGTCTTTTCAAATGAAGTTTCAATTTTCTCATCCAACCGACAATTTTTGTTTGATTGTAAACATGCGCAATATATATTGGTGTTAGTCCAAATCTATCTTCACAACGTAAATAATCCGTGCCATATAATTCTTTTACTTTTTTCAAAAACCTGAAAAGTCCTTTAGCTGCAGCAATATGTATTAATCCAATCTCTGTTTTATTTGAGTCACATAAATAACTTCTATTTTGATGGTATTTTATCTCATTTATATACAATAGAAATTCTGCAATGTTGTCAAAATCTATAAGTCGACTATTATCATAAACTACCTCTTGATTTTCTTTTGACGATACATATTGAACTGTCTGAAACTTGGAACCAAGCGTATAGTAATTCGGTATTATAGCATTGTCATTATATGGCGACTTGTAAATGCTTATTTCGAGCGCAGTTTTGTTATCTTTGGATTTTTGCCAAAGGTTCATTCCTTGATTAAGTAGATATTGTATCGTCGTCGAATGTGCCCCCATAATAGATCTGTGCAGTAAGTTGTAACCTTGATCGTCAAAACAGTCATCCAAATATTTTGCATGGAATTTTTTAAAAAGTGGATCAAGAAAAGAAAGAGAACGAAATGTCCACTGAAAGTTCCTGTCGTTATGAACTATATCATGAAGAGCACTTTTCTTTCCATCACAACGCAGTGCTTTATTTGTGTTCAGAAGTAACTCTATGATATATGGCGAATTGCATTTGGAAAGTAAAAATGGTATTTTAAAAGACTTTTCTATAATGCTTTGAACTTCACGATCTGCATGTACTTTCATTATAAGAATTGGATATATTCTTGATTTATTTATTGAGATCTCAAGAAGTGCAACCAAATTAATTTCAGAAAAGTTTTTCTGAATATGATAAAACTGAAACACTACGAATATAAAGTATTCATGCGGTGAAAGCAACAGAGAGAAATTTGTCTTGCAGTTAACAAAGAAAACATCAGTCCAGCTACAGTTGTCAGGAAACCTGACAGCCTCAAATGATTTTCGCCTTGGTATCGAATCAAATGCAACTTCTAAAGGAGTTCGGTTATTTTGATTTCGTTGATTTAATAACAAGTGTAGTTTTCTCTCAGAGAGTTTTAACTCATAAAGCAGTTTGAAAGCCAAGTAGTTCCCTGCCTTCGCAGCGTAATGAAGAAAATTATTGTTTTGCTTATCTTTGTGCAGTAAATTATGACGAGAACTGATTACTACATAATATAAAGAAAAGACGAATTCATCTTTATTAATTTTACCAATTCTAACCAAATCATCGGCGCTGATTGATTTATTGAGGCCGTACTGTAGAATAGAATGTCCCTGGTTATCAACTACATCTGGAATGACTGGTAAGTTCCTTTCATTCATCTTTTTCAAATATTGATGTAGTATAAAGGACTGACAACTTGCTGCCAAATGGAATGGAGATGAGCCATTTGTTGACCTGTACAAAAGATTAAGATTGAGTCTTTTCTCAAATATAAAGAAATTTACGAATGTGTAACTTCCATGACAAAACGCGTGATGAACAGGAGTACAACCTTGTTTATCACGTGATTCCCAATTCTTGTGACCTTTCTTAAAATGGTATTTGATTAACTGTAAATTATCATATATAGCTAGTAAATGTTCCATTCCTGCATTTTCTGGACACTTCCTGGAATCTATTATTTCTTTTTCGGAAGCTGTTAGTTTTGATCGATCGTACATAATGCCTTTACATTTATGAGATAAATCTGACAAATCATATAAAACTTTAAATATTTCGTACTGGTTATATTTGACTGCCGTGAAAAGAGGAATTGACCCATCGTAAATACTGCAATTAACTGTCCTGGGATTGTTTTCTATCAAGATTTTAACGATTTCGATATATCCATGTTTGACCGCTGCATTTAAGGGTGAATCACACGTAATCAATCTTACACTTTCCAAATTGTGCCAAAGTTTCAGTTCTTGTAAATATTTCAGGTTGTATCTTAGCTGAAAACGTAGGCTTCCATCTTCTGATTGACCAACGGATTGTACAGCTGGTCTCCAAGAGATATCCAAGAAACAAGGTAAACACTTATCATCGACGTAGTTAATTAAAAGAATAACAACTTTCTTGTGTCCATTTTTAGATGCTAAGTATAACGAATGAGTATCTGCAAGAGAACTGTTTATGTTGAGAAAAAATCGTAAAATATGAACATGACCATACTCTGCAGCTAAATGGAATGCATTCGTTTGAATATTATTATGTTGATAAAGTAATGTAATATTTCTGTGTAGTAGTTCTCTAACTATTTTCATGTATCCACGTTGTGCAGCAATATGTAACATAGTATAACCGCAAAATAGCTCATATTGACAACTTGTTCTTTCTGTTTCACTTATGATAGGAAGTGAAGAATCAAGATGGGAATACATTATATCAGATCCGTGATCGAGGAGAGCCAACAAGGACTCTTTATTTCCGTATTGAGCAGCAATGAATGCGGCTTCAGACATAACTTTCTTAATCCAGCCATTGTATCTTTGATCAGCTTGCTGATATACATTTGGAATAATCAAATTAATGAATAATTTTAATGTTTTATAACAATTCACCGTCTTTGCTGCTTGATTCAAATATGTATTATTTAATAGAATTACGTTGAAATTACTTTTCAGTTCTCTTACATACCTAAGCAATATATTCTCGTACTCTGGTTCTCTAGACATAGCTACATGGTATACAATATCTACCAGGTTGTCTGTCTTTGACGCATTCAAAACATTGAGAAGATATTTTGCAAACAGTTTATGGCCATTTTGTGAATCAACATAAAAGTTTAGATGTTTTCTTGAAGAATCTGTTAGGAAGTCACTGATTGATTTGTGCTGAAATGAAATATAACCGTTCGATATCTTGATGAAGTGACGAAGTTCGTTACCTAAAATTCGTAATGCTTTACTTTTGATTTTTTCAGATTTCAGACCTGCAATCTCGAAAAGTTTATTTTCATCAATAGGATTTTGCAATGAACATAAAACTTCAAAAAGGCATATGAATTCATTGAAAAGATCTCCATGTTTACCAAATACTCGCTGAAAATTTTCGGTGTAGATTTTTTCAAGAGTTCCTGGAATAGAGTCACAATCATCCACACTCATATCCTTACAATACTGTAGATAAAGTTTGACGTGGAGAAAATTTCTGCCGGAAATTGTTGTAAATTTATCAATTTCGTCATTTGTCAACTGTTCAACTTTTTCAAGGTATAAACGTATGTCTTGCAAATTATTTTGTGTATATATCTGTAGGTCAATGTGCTCAAGTTCTTTGAATTTATGAAGCAATCTCTCTATATTTCTAGAAGTAATAAGAAACTGAAAGTTATCTGGAAAGAATGAAATTTTCTTATACAATAAATCGACTAAATCAGTTCCTCCTGAAGTTTCGCATTCATCAATTGCGTCTATTATGATAAGATGCTTCCGATCAGTATAACTATGTCTCAACTTATTCAAAACAGAAAATTCTAAACAAGCTACTGGGTCCATGGAACATTTCCCATACAGAAAGTCTAATGCCATATCATCTGAGAGAATTGCATTTCCAATCTCTGGATTTGTTCTCACAATTGCACCTGCTAAATTTCGAACAAAGACTTCGGGTTTGGACGATAAAATCAAGTCATATCTACACATGTGATACACGAGTACCTGCTGTCTTAATGAATACCAGATAGAATTTGGATCTGCACAAACTATATCTGACACGATGGTTGATTTTCCAAACCCCATGTCAGCTGATACCAGTATTCCTTTTCTTTTAGTATCAGAATGTGCTTGTATCTTCTGAAGAATCCATTGTCTCTCAATTATGCTTTCGTTGCTTTTTTCTTCGACATACGAATCAAAATCTAATTCACTTCTCCAGTATTCATCAAATCGTACACTTAGACACCCTATAATTAAAACTGATGTTGAACAGTATTGCAAAGTACTATTATACTATAATGGTGAAAATACACACACATTCAGCCAGTTGCTTTTTATTTAATATGAATAAACTCATCATAGAAACCAGGAATGAAATTTGTATTTGCGCTCAAATTAAAACGGGCAAATAAAGTACGAAGTTGAAGAGCATTGAGGACCAAAAGTTCCTATAATTAGTAATCTATTCATCTATTTCTGAGGTAGACAAGTCTTAGTGTTACAAAAATTCAAAGTAACTGGGGTAAAGCTGATGACCGTAACTGCATTCACGTTCATCCCAAGATGTCGGATGAAAAATTAAGTTAGTATCTTTATTGTCTGTTTAAGTGTTTCGTTATCATTTTCTTTACAAAGCACAAATTGATACGCTGTAAATTTTTAAAAGATTCCCACGTTAATCACAAATTACTACCGATAAATGTGCATGTAACAGGTAATTCGATTTGAAAAAATCGGTAAGATGACTGTAAATCATCATCAAAATATTGTGTGTAAAGGATGACCGTAATTTGTTAAGGATGGCTGTAATTTATAAAGGATGACCTTAACTTTTAAAGGATGATCGTCAATTCTAAGAAATATCCGTATGTGTATTCATAGCTTTTTGGTGAGTGTGTCTCAATAGGGGCTCCGTTAGCGGATATAAATATGATTCATCAATTTCTTTTTAACTATTTGCCGTCTTTTGAGTTCATGACAGTGATAGCAAATTGCATATTTCTCGTAAATAATGAAATATTCATTGATAACGACGTTAAAATTTTAATACAAATTGACAGCGATACGACGAAAAGTTGAAGAAAGAAGAATCTGTCCCAAGTACACGGATGCCTCATCTACACTATCATTTTTTATGTTAAGTGGACCTTGAAAAGGAGGTAAAAACTGTAATTTGACAGTATATTTAGAAAGATCATATCATATGGAACAGGTGTACCGTGTACCAAGTTTCAAGTTGATTGGACTTCAACATTGTCAAAAACTTACTCGACCAAAAACTTTAACCAGAAGCCGGACAGACGGACGAACGAACAGACGAACGGACGTACAGACCAGAAAACACAATGCCCATAAATGGAGCATAAAAACATTCATAAAACATATGAATACTAGTATCCGGTAATCGAGCCCATGTGTATGGTTCCAGAGGTAGCAGATTAAAATCTTAATTTGTCTTGATATATGAATTACTTTTCTGCATATATACAAATTGACAAGGTCCTCCTTGTGAAAGTCTATTCGCACAAGACTATTTTAAGGATCTTCTGTATTTTGCCGGAGCTCACCTTCACTAGTTTGGTCGTAGTATTTAAGAAACATTTTCTGTTATTTTACTTGCAATACAAAATGGAAGACCAATCAAAGACGATATAATATCACTGGTTGTACATGCATTGTCATTTTTAAAAAGGTGTATTTATTATAATGTCAATAATTTGATTTTGGATGTAAAGAGTCTTCTGATTTGCTGACGTCGTTTTGTTTGTCAGCTCATAGACATAATTTACACATGTGACCGTGACGTCATCAACGTTTTTTATGGTTCACTCTGGTTTAAAATGAAATTTAGAATTAAACTATAATAAATAACTGTAATATTTTATCTGTCTATTCGAAATAACATAACAAATGTGGTGCACACTTAAGCTTTAAAATAACACGCTACGCGGGTTATTTAGAGTGCACCACATTTTTTATGTTATTTCTTCATAACGTGACGGTACCCAAATTGCACCTATTTTGACAGTTTTTTCGTCTACGTTTTTTTATGATAAAGACAAAAATGTCCATTCTGTGTTTATTTTGTAGCCGTATCCTTCTTTATTATAAAGGTACACCAATTTGATTTTTATTCCATATGGAATCATAGAAAAATTGGTCTAAACTGACCTCCAAACCATCAATGATTCTGAAATGAGGAGTACCCAAATTGCATCCATGCTTAAATTCACATCGTCAAAAGTCTAATAACAGAGCTTTTGTTTAATTTCTTCAAATATTTTGAACAATTGGATATTAGTCCATGCTTACTCTTCATTATTTTTTAAATGGATACTTGTAACATATTGTATTTGCTCATTTTAAAAAGATGACGTTTTAATGACGTCGCATGGCGACGTTTCAGTACATTTTGCTTTTTCAGTAAATACTTCATCTGTTGATAAATACTGTGAACGTTTTGTGCATATCTAAATAGTTTTACATATGTTGAAAGATGTGCATAGTATCAAATCATAAAAATACAAATTGTTTAGTCTCTATGAAATCTTGTAAGATTTTCGCTGCTAGTTTTGCTAAATAGGTGCAATTTGGGTACTTGGTGCAATTTGGGTACCGTTACGTTAGAGAGAAAAAATATTACAGTCATTCCTCAATTAAAAGGAATCCCTGAAATAAGAAAAAATCTTTTGAGCCTGTAGTTGGAGGCTGTGCACTGCATTTTTTTTTATTATACTTGTAAGGTGTCATTTAATCGCGCTTTTGTTGCATGTTTTCCCCACTTGTTCATATGCATGTCTTGTCTTGTATGTTCATTTTAAAAATTATACCCTCTACCGTAAAAAAGATACATATGGTGAACTATATATTTGAAGCACGTCTTGTTTTCTTCTACCTATAGGATAATACTCTCTTATAAATACGTTTTACACCAACATGATTTAATCATTTGATACAAAAAGGTAGTAATATAAATACGGATATTTCTTAGAATTTACGGTCATCATTTATAAAGTACGATCATCAATTACAAATTACGGTAATCTTTTAACCAATTACGGTCACCCTTGTTATGAATCGCTGATTCTGTAACAGTCATCTCGATTGTGATTTACGGTCATCTGAGCGATTTTTTCATATCGAATTTCCTATTTCATGTACATTTCTTGGTAGTAATTTGTGATTACCGTGGGAATCTTTTATAAATTTACATCGTATCAATGTGTGCTTTGTAAAGAAAATGATATAGAAACACTAACTAAATTATAATTCTGGTACCTTTGATAACTATTTAACAGACAATACAGATTTTACTTTATTTTTCATCCGACATCTTGGAATGATCGTGAATGCAGTTACGTTCATCAGCTTTACCCCAGTGAAGGTGTTGTGAACAGGTAGATTATAATTATGACCATATCAATGAAAATTCACAGAAGTGCTGACTCCTGGGCTGGGCATTTTACTGTATCAAAATTGTGTCTTATAATAAGAAGATGTGGTATGATTGCTAATGAGACAAATCTTCACATGTTACTATATGTCTTGTTCTTTTTTTGCCTCAAACTACTGTGTTTGTAAAGTGGACTCTAATTTGTCTCTATTTACGTTTTAAGTTAATCTAAAAAAAAAATCGTTCATTGATCTATAGTTGGTAGTTGTCTAATTGGGAATCAATTTTTATTTTTACTCCACTTGAGTCTTATGTAGACGAGACGTGCGTCTGGCGTATCAAATTATAAACCTGGCATCTTTAGTAACTATTGTAAAAGAGTTTGAAAATTTCGAATTGAGGTAAAAGGTAAAATCACAAAAATACCAAACTCTGTGAAAAGGTCAAAACGCAAATTCCCTTTTCAAATGGAAAAATCAATAGCTCTAACGCATAAAACAAATGGATACCAACTGCCATATTCTTCACATGGTAGAGGTATTTTCTTTATTAAGAATCGGGTTTTATAGCTTACTTAACCTCTAATTACTTGTAAGACAGTGGTGTAAAATTCCATAACATATAAATCATTTGAGATGATTATGTATTTGTTTTTTAGTTTGTATTTCTGCTTTGAAATCAAAATAAAGTATCATCCAAAAACTATAGCAACGTTAAACTATCCATTTTTATTTTATATTATACCACTGCCGACTGACAACCTTCCGCTCTAAAACAAAAAAGAAGCCCAATTGGGTCAAACCAAAGAATTGAAAATTGAAATTTGCTGTATTTCAGCTGGGCATACGGAATTACGGAGTGAGAGCAAAGACTTCCGGCGGAAATGTTACCCTGTGAACTAGCACATTACCATCAGGCTCTGTTGGTCAGTCTAGTTTAATCAAGTCTAGTCAAGCAGGGTTTATATACATATTACATAAACAAGTTCTTATCCTGAATATGCTATAAATTGAACGCTAGACGTTGAGCAGCAATACATCATCATCATCATACTTGATGGATCACAAGAATCTTTGTATGCATGCGTACTCTGGATATATATGCAGGTCTAAATATAAATTCAGACAAGACCAAATTGTTTGGAATGGGGGAAAAATAGACAAGAAATTATATGTGGTAATTGAGAATTTGAGAAGAGCATCAGCAAATTTATAAACTTTTATTAATAAATTTCCTCGTGATTTTTAATGAAATTGAAAATTTTAAATATAGGCAAAGAGTGCATGCAATCGTAAATATAAGTAAACTGGGACTGACAAGTTGGTATGTAGATGAATGATTTTTCAAAAATCCAAGTCTGGTTAAAAAAGGTAAAACTTCCAATGCTAACCAATAACATTTGGGAGATCGTAGCAAAGGTATTAAATTCAAAAGTCGGCAAATGAAAAATTGGCCATCACATTACCATTAAACGTGTAACAGTAGTAGCAACCACGTTTAATGTAACCCACCCACTCATTTAAATAAAAAAAATGTACACGATAATAATTAAAACACCACTAATGCAGGATAAAAAAATGAACAGAAATAATTTACCTTTAACCGGTATCGTGTCTTTGGACAACAACCCATACAGTATTATAAATGTTCCAATACCTAGTGTTGTGAGAAAGATTGTCAAGCGTAGAATCTTAATCGTGCAATTTCGCGTCGGAGTTTTTTGCTTATTTGTAAATCGTTGGACACGAACATGTTCGTTGTCAACACATTCATCATAAAATGGATTTGATATTGTATTTTCTTCCAATTTTTTATTGGTTGTTGTGTTTAATGCATCCTTGATAACGGCTAGTGTGTACTGTACGTTCGGTTTATGTAATATTCTCTCTGGAATGTTCTGTGACGTTTTCATTTCTTCCAATACGTTAAGAGCAGTTTTGGAGCTCTGAGTGCAAGCTATTTCGGGTATTTTAAATAATACAATCAAACAATTGAAACATTGAGCTTTTTCAACGGCGTGTAAACTTAAAGCATAGTTATGAGCGAAATATGTATTCCTTGTTCGCAGAATATCGCCTATTATATTGTCGTTGATGACGCAGTTAAAATGTCTTAAATTCCTGCATATTGACATCAAAGCACTCAAGTCCTCAAATAAACCTTGTCGTCTATTGGAGAAGTCTTGAACAAAGACTTTGCAAGCCTCTTCATAGGAAAAGGGAAAATCTATTGTGTCTAATTTATTCCATTTTATGTTTTCCCAATGTTTTCTGTGCCGATTAAGGCGGTGGAGTTCTTTCTTCCAAGTTTGACACGTAGTACACCATTGTGAAAATATGTGTCCGTACCTCCTGCTACAGTTGTCGTGACATTGACCAACTGAACACTTTCTGTATATACTTTGATGCAAGCTTCGAAGTTTGCTATGAACGTAGTCTTGTAATCCATCCACAGTAATTTTCAAAGCGACAGCAACTGACTTGAAATTGTCAAAATGTTCACTATTAATCTGAATCATTATGTGGCATATGATGCCCAAGTAACAAACCAAGTTAAAAGCTTATATATATATATATATATATATAATCATAGTGTTATCAGTATGAACCTTCCTACAGTTATATCTATACCGTGTTTATTTCATTTGATAAGTTATTGATATCAAAGATTAGAACTACATGAGCATACCCGTAAAATGTAAAGATTAAAAGCATAGTGCTGGTCTTTAGTTTTAGGTATTTTATATGTATATGTTCCTGACCATATGAGTATTAGGACCATACGCGTATGAGTGTGACCGTATGGGTATATACTCAAATTAACAAGTTCACAGGTAATACTCAACTCTTCAAAAGGTATAACATGTCCTTCTAGTTGTCATGTCATTAAAAATACGATAACAATGGTCATAATATTATATGATAACAATACAAATATTAAGTAAAAAAAAATGAGCTATTTTACACAGTTAACATTTTACTCACTAGTCCCAACAGTTACTACAGTAAAAACGTTTTATACTTATGGTCAAACATTACCGACTTGTTATTTCAATTAAATGACAATATGTCGACTTGACTTGGGAAGATAACTTCCCAAAATATCTTAATAAACTGTTAAACAAGAACTGAACTGTTTTACTGACTGACAAACAAGTTGGTAAAATAAAGAGTCTAATAGTTGATACTAGAGAAAAAGAGTAAAATCACAAAGAAATACTGAACTCCGAGTAAATTCAACCGTAAAGTCCCTAATAAAATGACAAAATCAAATGACAAAGCAAATCAGACGAATGGGCATCAACTGTCTATTCCTGACTTGGTACCAGTATTTTCAAATGTAGAAATAGTGAATTGAACCTGGTTTTATAGCGCTGAACACTGCACGAAAAGTCATCTTTTGGTCAAGTTTTGTACAGCACAAAATATTATTAAAAGATAATCCGTATCCCAAGATCATATTTTGTTACCTTTTGTCATAGGAAAGGCAACCTTCAACCTTTTGTTTAAAAAAAAAGGTGAAGGTGAACAGAAGATGATTTGTGACATTTTGTTCCTTTTGAAAGGTGGACCACATATCATCTGTGATATTTTGTTCATATTGAAAGGTTGACGACAGACCATATGTGACATTTTGTTCTTATGTAAAGGTTTATGACAGATCATCATTGACATTTTGTCCGTATGGAAAGATGAACGACAGATAAAGAGGACATTTTGTTCGCACTAAAATTGAAATACAGGTCATCCGTGACATTTCGTTCATACTGAAAAGTGAACAACAGGTTATTAAGAACATTTTGTTAATAGTATAACCAAATTAGGTCACTGATGTACTGTGTATGTATTTATATCTTACTTACTATAGCTATTTGTTACTTAAGAAAAGAAAAGTAAAAATCATTTACTTCGGGTATCTCCAATGTAACATACGATGTCTTATATCAGGAAACGTCGATTACCAAAACTTGTGTACAGTGTATTTAGTATAAACTTTGGAGAGCATGTGACATCGCACTAACAATGGAATTCTATGATGGTATAATTATACAACACTGCATTCTTTAATTTCCGTGTTCTTTTTGATAGTGGCCATGTGGCTGGTAGCTGGCCATGGATTGCTGTTTTTTTTATTGTGTGTTTTACTTTTATGACAAATAATCTGGATATATATATATATATGTAAAAGGGGAGGTTTGTATTTGGTACAAACAAAAAATTAAAGGTACCCATGATTTTGATCTTACACCAAATACTGTAGTCTATGTGGACCATGCCTTGTTGGTTGTTTCCTTTGTTTGTACAACTTTTGTCAGAGAAATTGTTTGTTATTTAATTCCTGATTTCCTATTTATGTGTTATAATACCGGCAATGTTGAGCAAATGACAGCTAGCTATATATAAGGAGAGACAATGACCTCTATGCAAATGATTACTATCACTATAACGTACGTATATATATAACTGACATGGAATGAAATACAGAAACCTCACAAGCCTTCTTGTTAGTAAAATGCATAAGTACAGTTTGGCAGATAAGATACATACAAGCTAAAACATTATTGTTAATGTTCTACATTCTTATATGGACTTTTTGTATCTTTTTTTTACAATATTTTGGATCACACCAAGTAATCTTTCCTACATCTTTTGTCACCATATATTTACACAAAAAAAGACCTTTTGGGATCAAAATATCATATGACTATGGCCTTTTATTCTATGAAATAGCATCTGTATCAAACCTTTTGTCATCTTTTTTTCTTCTGGTAAATGCACTTTTGTTATCTTTTGATAAAAAAAGATTATATTTTACATATTAAAGGTTATATTTTGTCTTTCACCTTTCCAACACATTTTAGCTATTTAAAGATCGACTTTTAAACACCCTTTGTAAAAGTAAAAGTGGGCCATTTCGACTATCTTTTGAAATAAAAAGGTATACAAAAAGATGACCTTTTAGATCTTTTGTATTTTTAAAAAATGTATTAAAAAGTCATCAAAATGTAGTCAAAATTGGGCCTTTTAGTCATCTTTTGGATATCTCAAAAGATATTTTTTCATGCAGTGGAACCTCCCTGTTATATGACAGTCGCATCAAATTTCGTTATATTAACATCGATGCGTGAACAAAACCGACAAAGTAGATAAAAGTCAAAATATATGTCATCACTGTGTTACAATCTCAAAACAATCATTTAAAAAAAAACACAAAAGCATCCATCCAAATTAATTAAAAAAGACATTCATTGCTTTGCGTGTCTGACGTCAAAAATTGTAATTGTCACAGGAAGAAAATGATGAGCGAGTACAAGGCCAAAGACGGGGAAATGAAACCCCTTTGCCAGAGTTGGGAGATTTGTTGACAGTCTTAAGTTTATGCGTGCGAGCATTTAGAGCTTGGTGGACTCAACTCTAGCAACAGCTTTCAAGAACACTCGTAAGGTATTCGGTAGTGGAGAGTTGGATCCCTAATTGTACCGGGTAATATCGGCCGAGTCTGAAAATGGTCGAAAAATCACACTTCGCGAGGTCATAGACAGGCGTAAACAAGAATACATTGTGACACACCCCGACGATTTTTAGCTTGGAAGCATGTTTATCAAATGGGTTCGGAGGCTACTAAACCGCGAATGCTCTCGGCATCCAGAACATGAGCCGGAAGATCAGACATACCCTGTGTCAAGAAACCATGTATGACATCGACATGAAAAATGCCCACCATACATTGCTATACTGGTACTGTCACGACAATAGAATCAACCAACATTTCGAACAGGGAAGAGTACCTGGTAGATGGTATACACGAGAAATGTCTGAGACGAAGCCAGGGCGCATCTATTGGCCATCATTAATTGAAGGCGAGCCAAGTTTACACCAAATGATCAAAAATAGTATCAGAAGTTTTACAACGGAATGAGGCATATCACAGACAGAACATGAACAACAAGAAGAAAAAGTGATGGTCGCGGTCGATTACCTGACAAAACAAGGTATTGAATTAGGATCGTTTGAGTGCGATGGCCTCATGATCAACAGGGACAATGTGCTCGCCGGGTTCTTACAGAGAGTCAAGGTAGTCACGAATGAAGGCTAGGATATTGACGCGCCAGTAGAAGTCTTTGGATGTGAGTTTATTCTTGTGTTTACCCTTATGACTATAGACCGAGTTGCCACCCATGGAAGCATTCTACAGTATCCTCACCAGCAAGGGAGCGAGCCAGGCAGACTATGACCACGCACAGCAAAGATAAAAATTTTAGCCCAGTAGTCAACACTTCTGTGTTGACATGAACTTTCATTGATATGGTCATTATTATAAATTACCTGTAAACAAAACTTTGATTTTTTGTAACACTAAGACTTTTCTACCTCAGGAATAGATTACCTTTGGCAAAACTTATAGGAACGTTTGGTCCTTAATGAATCCAAACCTCGTACTTATTTTGGCCTTTTCAACTTGTTTTGATTAGAGCGACACTGATCAATCTTTTGTAGACGAAACGCGCGTCTGGCTCAAACACAAAGTTTCATTCCTGATTTCTATGACGAGTTCATTCATATCAAAAGGATTGAGTCTGTGTGTATTTTCACCTTTGAAGTTTTGTGTGCTATGCAAAATCCAATTGACGAAAATAAACCTTTTCAGGTTGCAGATCTCAATCAGATAGAAATCAAGCATCAATAATTTAGGTGAAGACCTTAGTCATGTCATCAAGATATCGAATGGTTTAATTTCATTTCAGCAAAAATCTATCAGTGACTTACGTACTGATTCTTCCAGAAAACTTTTTTTTTATATAGAGTTGCAAAATAGCTATAAACGTTTTGCAAAATATTTATTGAATGGTTTGAATGTGTATATGATGGATAGTTTAGTGGATATTGTACATCACGTAGTTATGTCACGGGAACCAAAGTATGAGAATATATTATTCAAATATGTAAAAGACTTAAAAAGTAATGGATTTATAGTTAATTCTGCGTATTTAAATCTAGCAGGAAAAGTTGTAAATTATTACGAAACACTCAAGTTATTGAGCAGATTGGTCATACCAAAAATTACATCACATAGCTGATAAAAAATTTCGCTGCCGAAAATACCTGCATAAAAAATGTTCTTTCTGAAGCCGCATTCATTGCTGCTCAATACGGAAATGAACAGTCTTTGTTAGCTTTCCTCGACCACGAATCTCATATAAGGTGGCACGGTAGTATTTGCATTCCAGAATTTAGGTTGCTTTTTTGTGTACCCTACTTAGGTAAATGTATCTAAACAGTGTGATTGGACAAAAAATACAGTATCAACTGAACATACTTTCCCAAACTGAGGGATGAATCAAGTGTAGAAAAATATGAAATAATTTTAAAAACAGATGGAAATGAATTTTTGAGAATTTTTTTAAATTTTGTATTCACTGCACCATAAAAGACCTAAAATTACTAGTGGTCTTAGGTTTCTAAAAATAGCAAAAAAAGTAAACGGTCATGATACATATTCAAATTCAGTTATGAATAGTAAAATGAAAGTACTTCAGTTAACTGTGAATGTAAATTTTTTTGCAGTGTTAGAAAGTGGTGAAAATTCTAAAAAGGCTATCATTATCCCTTATTGGCCAGGAAATACTACCGTGCCACCTTAATGTTTACTCATCTTAATTCTTCGCATCTACCTATCACAAGTGAAAGAGATATAGCAGTTTGTCAGTACGTATTATTTTGCAGTTATAATATGTTGAATATTGCAGCACAACGGGGATATATAAAAATAGCGAAAGACTAGTACACAAAAATATGACATTACTTTATCAACATAACACTATGCAGATGAATTCATTTCATTTAGCCGCTGAGTAAGGACACGTTCATATATTACGATTTTTCCTGAACATTAACAGTTCTCTTGCAGATTCACATTCGTTATACTTGGGATCTAAAAATGGACACAAGAAAGTTGTTGTTCTTTTACTTAATTACGTTGACGAAAATTGTCAATCTTGTAAAGTAAATATTTCTCGGAGACCAATTTTACAGTCTATTGAGGAATTAAAAAATGGAAATTTAGAATTTAGGGTGGCTGTCGACCTAACATATGGTTTAAAGCAAACAATATTAGAAAATTTTGAGAGTATAAGATTGATTACTTGTGATACACTTTTAAATGCAGCTGTGAAAAATGGTTATATTGAAATTATTAAAATCTTGATAAAAAACAATGCCAGGAATGTCAATTGCAGAGTTTACGATGGGTCAATTCCTCTGTTCACGGTAGTTAAATATAACCAGAACGAAATATTCAAAATTTTATACGATATATCGGATTTATCTTATAACTGTAAAGGAATTGTGTATGATCATTCAAAACTAAGAGCTTCCGAAAAAGAAATTATAGATTCCAGGAAATGTCCAGAAAATGCAGGTGTGGAACATTTAATAGCTATATATGATAATTTACAGCTGATTGACTACGTTTTTTAGAAAGGTCACATCAATTGGGAATCAACAGACAAGGAAGGTTGTACTCCTCTCCATCACGCTTTTTGTCATGGAAGTTACACATTTGTTACAAATTTCTTAATATTCGAGGAAAGACTCAATCTAAATTTATTGTCCAGATCCAAAAATGGTTCTATTCCTTTCCATTCGGCAGCAAATTGCCAGTCATTCGTATTACATCAATATTTCGTGAAGATAAATGAGAGTAACTTGGCATCAATACCTGATGTACAAGATAATCAGGACACTCTATTTTACAGTACGCTTTCAATACATCAATCAGCGCTGATGATTTGATAAGAATCGACAAAGTTGGTAGTAAAAATGACTACATCTCTTCCTTGTATCTAATCCTTATCCGTTCTCATCATAATTTACTGCATAACGATAAACAAAAAAATAATTTTCTTCATAACGCGTCGAGATCAAGATACTGGGGATTTACCCTAATGAGTATTTTAAAAATGTTTGTGGGAAAACTAGATTTGTTATTAAATCAACGAAATCTAAATAATCGAACCCCTTTGGAAACCGCTTTTGATGCTTTACCAAGGCGAAAATCTTTTGAGGCAGTAAAAATTCCTGACAAATGCAACTTGTCTGATGTTTTCTTTATCAATTGTAAAGCAAAAATATCTGTTTTACTCTCCCCACATGAATACTTTATACTAACTGTATTCCATCATTTATTTGAAACGAAAAACTATGATGGGGTCAATGTAGGTGAACTACTTGCAATATCCATAAATAAATCAAGAATATACCCGATTCTTATTATGAAAGTATATGCAGAGCGGGAAATTCAACATGTGCTAGAAATGTCTACTAAAATTCCCTTTTTATTATCCAAGTCTAATTCACCATATGTTATCGAATTACTATTGAACACAAAGAATGCACTGCGATGTGACGGAAAGAAAAGTGCTCTTCATGAAATAGTACATAACGATAGGAACATTCAATGGACATTTCATTCTCTTTCTTTTCTGGATCCTATCTTTAACAGATACTCTTCAAAGTTTCTGGATGAATGTTTCGATGACCGAGGATGCAATTTACTACATAGATCTCTTATTGGGGCACATTTGAATATAATACGATATCTAATCAACAAAAGAATGAATCTTTGGCAGCCATCTAAAGATAACAAGACATCTCTGAAAATTTGCATTTACAATTCACCATATACAGAGAATGGTATAATTCCAACATACTATACACTTGGTGCACACTATCATACCGTGGAGTTTTTATCTTCAACCAAAAAAAAACAGGTGTTCGTATTGATAGCAGTGGTCTTATAAGTTTTGTCATAAATAATAAGGTGAAAATGAATAGAAATAAAAGACAATTTATTAGTAGCCTGCTGTGTGACTCAAATAACAAAGATCTAGGATAAATACATATAGCTGCGGCTAAAGGGCTCTTTACGTTTTTGAAATTAGTAAGAAGAATATATGGGTTAGATGGTTAACGCTGTAAGGATAATTTTGAAGTGACACCAATATATCTTGCGCATATTTACAATCTAACAGAAATAGTCCGTTGGATGAAAGATTTAAAACTACATATAAAAAGACCCAAAAACAGCTCAGAATATGTATTACTATATAATATGATAGATAATTACAAATCTCTCGGAGGTTATGATTGGACTTGTCTCCTTAGGTAAAGATCCAAATATGCTGGATTAATACGAAACCAAATTATAAAATGTACATTCAAAACTACACATTAATTATTCGTCTATGATGAAAAATGAAACTTTTTTTAAGATTTCGCCTCCTTTGTACGATGTTGAATAGTGCAGTCGAGTTTTCTAAACTTAAAAGTCAGATGGATATTTCCCGTTTGAGAAATCCAAGTGAAACGATCATTCGGTATCTTGAATTGTTGTTTTAAAACGTAGGAGATTAAAGCATACTTTCTGATGAGAAAATATATTTTGTTTGGAGCGGATGATAAAGAATTCTATTTTCGACAATTACTTTCAACGGTAAAGAAGAAAAATAGTATACGAGGTAAAAATACACAGTTTAACGTTTCCAATTTATTTTTTGAGATTCACAGAACAGACTACAGACATTTTAGTAGACTAAAAATGCGATCTGAACGTCATCGTCTTTGGTTTCAACAAACACAAATCAGCTCAGTCGACGATTTACATAAATTCTTAATACATCAAGAGGAATATTTTCGAATATTTAATAGTTTTTATTCACTGAGCAAAATATGTATGAACACGGTATTAAAAGTAAGAAACTTTGATATATGAGGAGGTATACAAAATGGATTCATTTAAATGTTTTAATGTAAATTAGAGAGTTAAGTTATTACATTATGTACATTTAAAATATCAAATACTCCTTGTGAGTGTTTACCGGACAGTTTTGTACCTCCTTATTTCGAACATAATATTCCTAGCTAAATAGCTCTTTGATTTTAGTTTTTAAAGATCGATTAACCTACTCTTGTATCGCTGGAAAAGGATACAGCTGTATAGAGTGTATCAGTGACTGAACCTAAAAATATTTTATTATAATGCCACTAGAATAATATGCATAAAGTTTTATCAAAATTTAGTGTTAAAAAGATAAGAAATAAAGGTCTGATTTCATGTGTGTGTTTTGCTTTACTTTTGATGTTGATCAGCTGCTGCTCTTTCATACGAGTATAAGATTTGGAATTTTCAATTTAGTTGACCACGAGCATCAACGAAGCTACAATGGTTGTAAAAATGCCAATTGATGCATTAAAATTGGTACATGACCGTTTATATTTTACTACCACTAAGACGATACCTAGTACCTAGCGTGGGTTTATGACCTATTGAATTGGTTAATATAAGACTGATGGCATATTTAAGTACTTAGTAACAGATAACCATGCAGTTATATTATGTCAATATTAAGCTGAACTAGTTGATATGCTACTTATGTAGACTTTTGTTGAATTACTGTTGATATTGTAATAAATGACTACATATAACTGTCTATTTGTGACACCAGGTACTGTCTGGTGAATTATTTGCTGTTCATATATTTGAATAAAATTTCACCAAGAGTAATGAAACACGATAGCTACAGTGCTGAAGATCCCGGGTTCGGTTCTGACTCGGAACGCAGGAAATTTCAGAACTATTCAAGGGTTATTTTCACATTATTCTCTGGTATCCAGACAGGAGCTAAACTAGAATGGATAATGGCCCGATACTTTGGGGGCATCGGTTAGTCAAAGTTGCTTTGACCTGTATAACAATCTTCTTATATCTTCCCGGTTTGCCACGGTCTGCTTCTGCCGAGTGTCCTGGTGGTTCTCTACAATGAGTTCGTATATCGTCACCATAATAACAGACTTCCCGATGTCCGAGCACTCCCTTTGTGTAGAAGTGGTAATTATCCTTGTAAATATTGTTGTTAATGCGTTAGTGCTATATTTCTATTAATCCCGATAGCCAGTTACACGGATTCCACGGGCTTCTTCGGATAACGGAGACATTTAACAATACATACATGCATCCATACCTACCCTGTGGGTTTGTTAGTTCGCGTGGGTATTCTTTAGCTCAGAAACAAATACTTCAAAAATTATAGCCATCTTCTTAGACATCGTCAGTCACTGACCTATCAAACCAGTTCGTATTGGAAACGATGAAAAGGAGAAAAGCTCCCTTCTTAAACTTTGTTTTGTCAACAAAGGTAACGATGGCTTTGTCAAGATTATGAAGAGAATACAAGGAATGTCCATGATTTTTTGCATGCGAAAGTGAACACCAATCCTATGGCACAAACACTTGAAAAACTGAACTTGAACAGTTTTAGGGACGACATCAAAAGTTCAATGTAGGATAAAAAAACTTAATTCACAAAGTTTTTTCTCCCCCCCCCCCCCCAACTTAGTTTGGGGAAAATTGATTGACCAATATGGATATATGTAAAATCTTTTTTGAATAGACAAAATCTGCAGGAATTTTACCCCCCCCCATTTTTTATCCTACATTGATCTTTTGATGTCGTCCCTTAAAGAAGAAATGAATATTTAGAATGCTTTTAAACAAGAGTGCCTTAAAAAACGAAACAAACATAATTGTGCCATAGAATACATACCATTATAATATGCAATAATCGAAGCTGAGCTGGTGATACTCCCAGGGACTAACAGCCCACCAGAAGAGGTATGGACCCAGTGAATTCTGGGGGGGGGGGGATTATGAATAACCAATGAAATAAAAAAACAACTGAAAATACTGTAGAATAAAATGAGTTTTCTAAAGAATTACGACCGTCATATAAAACTCCAAAAATCTAGGCCAAACTAAACTGAAATAAAAATAGAAAACCGTGTAAACATATTTAGAGAAAAAAAGTTTTCAATGATCTTACTACAACATTGAGTTACAACCTTTTAGAGTTTCAATGAAGTCTAAATAGTAATTGTACATGCTGTTTCCGCTAAGGGGGCGGCAACAACATATGTGTTCGTGATTAGGTCATACTAAGTGGAACCACAAGTGGTAGGCAATGATATTTCGGATGCAACTGTATTCGCATTAACACAACTCATTTCTGTTGAATTTATTGGGCCCCACCCCTTAAATTATGGTCAGATGATATTGAAAACTTTTAAATAGTTTGTGATTATGTGTTAAGATGAACCACACATTGAAAGTTAATGCATTTGCAATGTTTATTTGCATAATCTAATTACATGTTGAAGTGTGCGTGTTTAGGAGAGTTTTAAAGGGAACAACATATGATACCAATAGTATAAGAAATGCAGCTGTATTAGCATTGGTATTTCTTACGTCAGTTTTCATTCATGGTTCAGATTTTGATAGATTTGCATAGTTGACTTGTTAACATATTATCATCACGTAATTTCAACATTGGCTTATACTATTTGTGTAAAGTTTACAAGGATAGCACTTAAACTAGATCTTTAAACAACATCACCGCAATTTCTTCATTATTTAAGATTATACTTGAAATTCTAAGTTTGTCCATGCATGTGGAAGTATGATAGTTGATGGCTAGATGAAACCTGCCAGTCAGACATGTACTCCGTGCAAT
>CM034352.1:97378012-97428314 GCA_019925275.1 Mytilus edulis
AAGTTTTTGTTGCATAAAACTTACTGTTAAACATATAAAACAAGAATGTGTCCATAGTACACGGATGTCCCACTCGCACTATCATTTTCTATGTTTAGTGGACCGTGATATTGGGGGTAAAACTCTAATTTCAGATTTAAATCAGAAAAATCATATTATAGGGGACCCATAGGGGAAGCTAACCTGAAGCGGGACAGACGGACGAACGGACGCACAGACCAGAAAACATAATGATCCTCTACTATCGTAGGTGGGGCATAAAAAAACTTTCTAATCAAAATAACTCAGGAAGTTAATCGTCTTAGTCAACAATAAAATGAGAACTGACTTCATATCAATGTTGTGTTGCACAGTGGCGGCGCCAAAACACAATATGATTTCTGCGGCAGCGACTGTTATTATGTATGGCAAGAGGTCACCTAAGAATGAGCTAAACGGTATTGTAATGATTCTTTGTCATGTACGTGCACAGAGTTTAACTCTTTATGTATCAAAACAATTTACTAAGACGACGGTCCATTAAAAAGTGCAACAAATGATTATAGGACTGATTAATGTAAACTGTATTATCGATGACGTGGGACGGCATCTTGGTGTAGCATTATAGCTTCGATTGCTGGAAATAATGGGTTCGGATCAAGCAAGGATCCAACCTAGACATTAAAGGATTCAGCGAAAAAACTGGGGGGCTCGAAATAAATTGGCGTGGTAGGGTGGCATATTTTCCTGCGAGCTGTATAACAATATGGCAGCTGTTATCAATAATTCGTTCCTATATATGTTGGCGTTTGTTTTTGTAGCAGTTCAGTGTTTCTTGTGTTTCGTTGTGTTCCTCTTATACTTGATGTGTTTTGCTTTTTGACAAAAGATTTGTTTCAGTTAAATTGATCTATAACTATCGAACAGCGGTATACTACTATTGCCTGTTTGTACAATTGTTTTATGTGAAAGACTTACCACCAAGTTTCTGAGCAGCTTGTACAGTCACAAGCTTCTTATCGCCTAAGTCCTGTCCAGGATTCTCTAAGATCACATTGCGCTCATTGAAGTCGACAAATACAAAGATGTATCTTGCACCTGGAATATTTAGGATATCTTCATGTCTCCTGACCAGATGCTGAATGATTTCTATGTTTCCTCCTCTTTTGGTTGTTGCTAGAGCCGATTTTACCAATTGTTTGTGCAAATTCATAGTTTCAGAGTAAAAGCTCAATACACATACTTTGTTATCAAAGACCGGAACTCTTTGAATCCTATCCAGTATACTAGGAGCCCTCTAAAATAGTAGCGAAAAAACTCCATTCAAACAGTTTAAATATGTTAATACTATTAAGTAAAAGAGGGACGAAAGATACCAGAGGGACAGTCAAACTCATAAATTGAAAATAAACTGACAACGCCATGACTGAAACTTAAAAGACAAACAGAAGACACAACATTGAAAACTAAACACTAAGCAACACAAACCCCACCAAAAACTTGGGGTGAAATCAGGTGCTCCGGAAGGGTAAGCTTATCCTGCTCCAAGTGAGTACGCATGCTAGATAAGACACAATGCCGTTATGAGTTTTCTTATTTTCATTTTGTAAATTTTTGAAAATAAATCTGAAATTTGACCCTGTTTTCATAGGGAATCGTTTCGTTCACTCAAAAACACATTCGTACCATACACGTTCACAACTTGGGTCCGTTAAACTCTGGTTTTTTTTGGTGATTAAAAGATTGATTATCAATAATGTTTTATATAAGATTATTTTTAATTGGTATTCTCAAAGCTTATTTGATATTAGTGTAATGTGTTTGGTGTAAAGTAAAATACTAAAGTTAGCGTGTAGGAGAAAAAACAATGAGGGATGTTCATGAAAAAATGAAAATTAACAGTTTGTTACTAACTTGATAGTCGTTTAAAAAATTAAACAGTTAAAAAAAACTTTAAAAAGGGTGCAAACGTGTGAAGTGCGACGCGACCCCCTGCAAAGGCGAAAGAGAATGTGAATCAACCAATTCGTTTCAATTTGCTAAATCAATTCTTTCCAACAGTTTTAAACCATTTGGACTATTAAAACAACCTAATTACTTTTAAATCTACTGTATATACATGTATGTGTACATGGACAACATTCGTAAATATAAATCGAAATGCAGACATCTTATACGTTCAGGTATTTCACATTCAACCTTTTATGGTAATATGTTTTACAAAGCACAAGAATGTCGGCAGCAGACTTATTTGAAACAAGGGATATAGTTACGATACTGTTGTCAGGCTATAAAAGATGGCATATTTGGCTTTATATTGATTCACTTATATGGCCAATTGTTGGCATGATACAGGTTATTTTCTTCTTATATATTTTATGATGGTATGATATTAAACTCCTGACGGGAGGGATTGTGCTTGGTATTCATATGATGAAGACATATTTTTTCAATCAGTTGAATTGAGATCAGGAGCTGGCATGTCAGTCTTCTTTTAAATAGAATTGGCTAGATGTATTGAGGTAGGTTTGAGATCTAAAAAAAAACATATTAACCACGCCGCATTTTTGCGCCTGTTCCAAGTCAAGAGTCGCTGGCCTTATTTGTCTCGTGTGATTTTTAGATTTAGTTTCTTTTATATATTTCGGAGATGAGTATGACGTCCATTATCAATGAACACATTTGTGTTTAGGGGCCAGCTGCAGAAAGACTCAGGGGGTGAGATTTTCTCGTTGTCTTGAATACACATCGGCTGTTTTCCGCTCTTTGATCGGGTTGTTGTATCTTTGACAAAATCCCCATTTCCAATCCGAAATTTTATATAAAATAAATATTAGTAATAATTAAACATTTATTTCTTTTGTTTATACTGTAAATGATAGCCTCTATCTTAGCAAATATTTCATTACACTATTAATTAGTCCAGTCAACCTAGCCAAATGTAATTGCAACAGAATATTTTAAAGTTTTAATCTTTAGCATTATAACCCAAATATACACAGAAAAAGTCAAACAAAATAATTTGAGAAAATTAAAAAATCACGATTTTAAATTTCCTATGGAGATTTGCATTGAAATGGGAGATATAAACTCTACAAAAAAGGCAGAAATACCAATAAAAATTGATTAAAAATTATAACTTTACTACTTCTATTCAGCAGAAAGTATTGATTTTTTATATTTTGGCCGTATTGGAGTATTACAAAAAGATCTCAATGTGTTCTCATATCTTTTATCAAACTTGAACCTAAATTTCGTAATTCAGTAGTTGACCATTTATTTAATTTTTCAACATGTCAAGGTAAAGAATCTTAAATTAAATAAAAATAATCAACGTATATTCTTCTGTTTGTGGTTTAAAGTTTCTTTAAACAAATATAATTTACAGATATAAAAAATACCAAATTTTCACATTATTTTTTTATTATTCACTAAGCCATAAATTTGCAGCTCTGTAATGAAAAATGCACCCAAAAAAAGAGTACTCATAACACTTTGGTTTTATTCATTTTATGAGCAGAAGATGATTTATCAAAGTCAAATACGAACGTATAACCCCATTAAAGCATCAGTCTTTACTTGCATTTTAAGAAACTGACTCATTTTCCCCCTTTCCAATGTAAATTTCCATAGGAAATTCAAAATGATGATTTTGAATTTTCCTCAAGCTAGATTTTATGGGACTTTTTTCTGTGTATATTTGGGGCTTTAGCTATGAACTAAAACATTTCCTGTTGCAAATAGTTTGAGTTTAAACTTTAGTGTGACTGGACTATATTCTATTTTATTACTAAGGACATACAAGTCTTGTATGCATTTATCAAAAGAATGAATTAATGTTGCGCCTACCATTAAACAATAGAATGAATTAGTAATGCACGCATGAATTAAAATAATATTTATGAAATTGTGTTGTTGTATGTTCTTATATACACACGTTCGTATATATTTAGCAACTTCATAAATTCTCATTGCTTCTTAAAACATTTATAGACATTCTTATATTTTACCAAGATGAAATGATTTGTCTTCTTTCTATTTACAGAGGGAAATGATAACATTAAATTGAAGTTTTATCTGTTTTTCAACTTATTTTTATTATCATTATATACAATAACGTTTTCCTGTGAAATCATAATTGATACCGCCCGCGTTAAAATGGGACAAACATTAAAAAGTTTAAGTTTTTACAGGGGATGTAATATTTTGTCACTAGATTTTCCAATGTAGTTTATAAATCTCATCTATATCTGCTCTATCATTATTTAATTTTCAAAGAATGTAGTAGTTTATAGCACATATCTGTACATGTTTATTAACCCATAGAAACACTTATACTTATTTATATTGTATAATTATATTTTGTGCGCTTTTTTGAAATTATAAAATATTATTTAAACTAAACACTAAAACTAAATGCTATATTTTGTCGGTATTTAAATGTGGCATTGCACAAGGTTTAGATTTTCCAAAGTGCAGGAAATGTATTTCCTCTGAATCCATAGGAGGTGTGCATATAGGCATCTTTTTCTGGGAAATCGTGATTTATTTATTAGTCGATAAAACAAAAAACACTCAAATAATATTTCTGTTCCTTTGATTAATTTCAGGCTGAACATTAATTTTTTTTTTTTTTTTTGGTATTTTACTTTTGTAACAAAATTACCTGTGACATAAAGGGTGGAGTCGAATGCGATTCTGTTCTCTCATGCTCTCTAAATTGCGTTCCACCATTATCATAGCGATAATATGTCATATAAAAAAGCACTGCAATCATATAAAATGCCAAAGCTACACATACATTGATGGGTTGGAACAGTCCTACAATGAAACGTTTGTTTAATTAGAAGTATTTGACATTCTTTTATGTTTTTCTGATGACAATATAAAATAAACTTTACTTATTGGATTCAATCCATATTTTTATTCTTATATGTGTCTTGAAAAAGTTAAATCAATTGAGGAAACCTTGCGAAATAAGTGCATGAATAAGTCAAATTGAATATTACGATGAGAGGGGACGTTTTCTAACTCACTTTTGGAACGTTTTGTCAAACGTAAAAATAACTCTTTTATTACTGTAAGATTTCAACTTCATCGTAGCCAGTGCCTACTGAAAATATTTTCTTTTATGATTATTTAATAAATATAAATATAACTATTTTAATAAAAAAAAAAAAGACTGTGGAGTCTTATAATTTATGATTCATTTACATTATCAAATTTCAACTGTTTTCTTATAACCTTGTTTTTCTGACGGAAAATTGTTAAAGAAATATTGATATAATATATAACAAAAAACTAGAGTATACTTATAACAAATGATAATATCACTACAATTTAATTGATAATACGGTGAGGTTGAATTCCATGTCATTTATTCACATCTACACAGAAATATTCACATGAAAAACAATATCCATATACCTTAACCTAACTTTCAAGTATAGAAATGTGATTTTTATTTTGAGACAAGTGCTTGTGACCATCCACTAAAATTTGCGGCAATCCGATGTTCAGTACTTCAGTACTTTGAATACTTTTGAAAGTTTTTTTTACTATTACGGATTTCGTCTATGTATAGCAGCTTTCGATATAGAGGACACAACTTAAACTTTACCTCTTTGTTCTAGTTCTTTGTGCCATTTCGGTATTGAGGCGAGGTTGGACACATTTTCAAATAATAATTGATGACATGTTGAGTGGAATATTAAAACAAGTCTTTTTTACAATGATAGGTTTAAAGTTTGATATCCTATATGGAAAAGAAAATCAAGTCAAGTTTTAAAAAATTGATTGCTTAATTTTGCAATTCAGATTATAACGTATCATATAAGGAATCGTATTCCAGATACAATCTAAACAAGAATGTGTCCATAGTACACGGATGCCCCACTCGCACTATCATTTTCTATGTTTAGTGGACCATGAAATTGGGGTAAAAACCCTAAAATGGCATTAAAATTAAAAAGATCATATCATAGGGAACATGCATACTAAGTTACAAGTTGATTGGACTTCAACTTCATCCAAAACTACCTTGACCAAAAACTTTAACCTGAAACTTGCACTATCATTTTCTATGTTCAGTGGACCATGAAATTGGGGTCAAAACTCTAATTTGGCATTAAAATTAGAAAGAGTATATCATAGGGAATATGTGTACTAAGTTTCAAGTTGATTGGACTTCAACTTCATCAATAACTACCTTAACCAAAAACTTTAGCCTAAAGTGGGACGATCGGACGGACGAACGGACGGACGGATGAACAGACGGACGAACGCACAGACCAGAAAACATAATATACCTTCACTATCGTAGGTGGGGCATAACAATAACAGTTTGCAAATTGCATATAATTATTGTTTAGACTAACTCCGAATTTAAGTCTTACTACAAACATCCTAAATCGTGAATGCTTACTGCAAAACAAAAAATGTTATATTTAAATTTCACAACCGAAATCGATTCAATACGTGGAGACACGGATAAAGGCCTCATTTGTATTGTTCAGAAACCTGTAATCTTATCATTCAATGATTATATGTGCAAATTATCAATTTTTAAGATATAAAAGCAACTGTGACGATTCATTCCAACTTCATAATACCCATTTATATTTACTTATTAAAAACGTTGCATAGTTGCTAAAAAAAACTACATACCCGTATCTTGTGATTGCAGATTCCTAACTTGGATATCAAGTTCCCTGACTTTGGGACCCGTGTATTCTTCAAATGATTTCATTTTTGTAACATCGTTGCTAAGGGAATCAACATTGCTTTTAAAATCTTCAAGTCTCCCGTTGTATTCGTCTACTTTGGTAACCATGCTTCCTATTTTAACTTCTGTTTCGGAAATTTCTGTATTCAATTTACTTGTCCTCTCCAAATATTCACCTTCTGTGGTTTCCAAAGCTCCTGTTAATTTCGTCAGTCTATTCTGTATGCCTTTGTCCGCGTTTAACATATTTTGTTGGAGCTTTTCTAGATTTTCATTAGACAGCTTTACGTTCTCTTCAAAATCTATCTGTTTTTCCTTAACAATAGAAACTGCATCATTTACATTTTCTGATGATTCCTTTAAAGCTTTTAATCTTGAATCGGTATTGATTACTCCTTTTTCTAACCCATAAACTCGAACAATATTTTTGTCAAGGCGCCTTTTTATTTGAGGAAAAAGGTGATGACTGCTTAAAATTAAAGTAACAGAATTATTCATTTTTTCTAAAGTTGGCAAATGTTTATTAATTTCAGTCATTGCTGTATGTACTTTAGAGACAGATGTGTTGACATATTTAGCTTGATCAGTTGTTTTGTTTAGCAAATCATTAAGAATGGTTTGATTTTGAAATGCCATTTCAAGATGTGTCTTAATATCGGTCGTTTCATTGTTCATTGAGTCGATAGTTTTTGAAAAGTTTGAAATATCCTTATCTGCCCTGTCAAGGGTTTTAGTAATTTCAATAAACCTTTGCTGCTGTTGTGGTATCTCGACTTCCAGTTTACTACTGATCCCCTCTATTGACCTTATTTTCATTTCTATGTTTATCCAGGTATCCTTTGCTGTAGTCATCTCACTTTGCAAATTCACTACACGTACATCAATTGGTACTAAATGTTCCTCTAGTTTAGATAAATTCTTTTCTAAAATTGGCACTTTTTTTGAAAGTGTGTTTAGTTTTACCAAATATTCTTCATATTTCATTAACACTGCAAATTTAGTTTCGAACTCGTTTTGTGCTTGAATTATGTATAATGCCATAGCTATTGTTACCACTACAGCAGGTCTGAAAAAGAGGATTGATAAAATATATTGCAAACAAAACCACTCACAAGTTCCAGGTAATTATACTTACTTTCTATACTCAAGTTCGGGCGAACGATCATACAGAATAATACTTTTATTTTCTTGATACAACTATTTGATTTGAATTTCGAGTTGGGATTACAATAGACTATCCATGTGTGTAAGCGGATTGTTTTATACATACTATAAACATTAAAAACAAAATCAAATCAAATATACATTTCAAGCACAACTGCAAGCAATAAAATATGAATAGAATTTTATTAGAAAAATTGAAACAAAGACTTTTTTATAGCATGTGAACATGTGTTCACATTTAACAAACACGTTCTTTGTGTCGTCTTGGACTTGAAGTAATGTGGCAGATGTGTTCTGTGTAAATGAACTATCATCATGATCATAGATCCAGGATTGAAATTTTGTATACGTAATGTCTTTTTCAGTAAAGTTTTGCGAAAATGATTCCTAATAACGTAGATACTATTTATGGCTATTAATTGGCAGTCTTTCTCTTCAAATCGTCAGAATCAGATAGGGTGGTATATACCTGTTCATAAAAGCACGAGACGTGTTTAAATTTGCTTAAACACATTTATCCTTTAACTCAATCTAATTAAAATATTGATCTCTGATTTCGTTATACTGCATATCAGTCTATGGAAGAAGCGAATCAAAAAAAACTTTTCTTATATCACATAGCTATATTGTCTAATATCAATTGTAAATATGCAGACATACCATGCGGAAAATGTTGTTTTCGGTTAAACCATGTGATTGAAAACAACAGGTTGTTAACACTTTTAACTATCAATAGGGTCAAGCAACATTTTCGAAATGATAAGTTCATGTAAGCGTTAAGTTTGTTACAGATACGAAATTTCAGTGATATTGATCCTCAAACATTAAGCCGGTCATGAACTAAGTTTGTGAATTATGTTTGCGGTTTTCTTGACATGCATTGTGAGGTGTCATCGTATTCATTTTATTTTATAAAACTATAGCAGTTAATTAAAGAATCAAGTTTAAGGCAAAGCATAACAAACAAGCAATTTATGTGGAATTAACGGCCACAGTTCACTTTGAATGACGAGGTCTGACATGATAACAGAATGCCGACATGATTGATTTAACTGACAAATCTGTGCACCATTGGTAGCAATGGATGCTCAAGTTCCTCCAGGTTAAATCCTAAAGAGAACGAGGGCCATGATCCCCAAATACGTCGGGTCTTATTCGCATCACCCCCTGGTTTCAGGGGAGTAAAGATTAACAATTTAACAATTTCTAGATTAAACAAACAGTTAAGCTCGAACTGGTACCAATTCAGAACCGGCCACTCAGGGTAGACATGAGATGGTCTCAACAGAACTTCCTGCGGTAACGCAGGAAAGTAAAAAACTAATATGATCCGACGTACAATACAGGAACGGATCATGACCCCTTAATCTTGCCAGACCCCGCCAAACAACCTTTTACTGTGACAAAATATTTTATTACCATATAATGAACAATTATACTAGTATTGGAGATATAAACTCTGAAAGTTCATAACAAAAATTTAAAGTTCTATATGTGTTCCAGGTGGATAAACTAAAATCATACTGATTGTTCCAATCGCATTGCTGGTGGCTGATTGTCCTGGTAAAACTGTATAACACTCACTCGAATATTTAGAATACGATAGTTCTCAAAAGTTTGTTCAGCAAGCAATTCCATCGGCTTAGTCTGGTCAACTTTAATTTGTCCAACAACGTATTTAGTATCAGGCTTCTCTCTGAACAGCCTGAAAAATGAATAAAAACAGCAGCAGACACAAGTAATTGTTGATAGAGTATGAGGGGAGGTGGGTGGGTTTTGAAACTTTCACTTATCCAGAGCGGCTAGTTCAACTGTGAGGCTGAAGTCACGTGATGTTTATAAGCCGGAAGCGAGATGCGGATCCGAATGATAAAATATGTCATTTAAGGAAAATAAATATATTAATCAAATCTCTTTCATTAAATTGGTTTATCTTATAAGTGATAAACCTTATTAATTAAAGAATCAAGTTTAAGGCAAAGCATAACAAACAAGCAATTTATGTGGAATTAACGGCCACAGTTCACTTTGAATGACGAGGTCTGACATGATAACAGAATGCCGACATGATTGATTTAACTGACAAATCTGTGCACCATTGGTAGCAATGGATGCTCAAGTTCCTCCAGGTTAAATCCTAAAGAGAACGAGGGCCATGATCCCCAAATACGTCGGGTCTTATTCGCATCACCCCCTGGTTTCAGGGGAGTAAAGATTAACAATTTAACAATTTCTAGATTAAACAAACAGTTAAGCTCGAACTGGTACCAATTCAGAACCGGCCACTCAGGGTAGACATGAGATGGTCTCAACAGAACTTCCTGCGGTAACGCAGGAAAGTAAAAAACTAATATGATCCGACGTACAATACAGGAACGGATCATGACCCCTTAATCTTGCCACGTGAGTGAGTCTATACACACTCATTAAATACCCCCTCCTTTTTTTTTTCTTAACCCCTTGAAAACCATAAGAAATTCTATTTTAAATTATACTTCCGGGAAACGCCGAATTTTTTGAGATGATAGGAAAGTTTCAATACCCCCTTGTATGTTATTCAAGTATATATCATAACCAATATCGGATAAGTGAGTTCCGTCATATCTATACAAGTTCATCTCTCGAGCTCGGATATTAGGATGCTGAATAACACAGTGCCCATCATTCAAGGCATAATTGTTAATAGCAGAGTTTACTCGTTTTCGAGATCTTTCGATAGCTTTTCCATCTGTAGCACCGTGCCAATACCTTCGCATTAACATTTCACTCCATACGATGCGAGTGTTAGGTAGAAGTAAATGCAGACGCAGAATATCCCTTTCAATATTTTGGATGAGTTCCAAAGATTTAACTTTGACCAGATCATTAGAACCAAGCTGAATGATTATCATGGCGGGAGGAGAAAATTTGTCAACTGCATGGGATACTTTGGCATTAAAATCATTCCACAACATACCCCTTTTTCCAAACCAGCGTATGTACACCCCTCTGCTTTGAAGACCAATGTTTGGGCCCCCGTATCTCGTTTTTGCATTTGTCTGTGCCCAATATACAATTGAAGATCCGACGAACCAAATAGCTTTTGAACCTAAAAGGAGGTAATATGTATTATAATATTAAAAACACTTCGTTTGAGCTGTAATGAAAGTTAAATTTAAGACTCAGATACGAATATAGCGTAAATATGCAACGGAAGACCATCGACCGCACTGCTTGATAATATCGTCTTTAACACCATTTTTTGCCATATCAGTAGCTCGTCCTATCCGAAAAGAATGAGAACGAATGTGGAACGGTAGTTCACAGAAACCCAAACATTTTTGAAGCAGGGAACAAAATTGATATTTTGTTAAGGCCAAACCATTAAAATGTGTGTTTAATTTATTTGATCCCTTTACGCCGGAGTAGCGAACCTGCAAGTAAGATTGTAATAGCGTGATTGGACAGATATTCGAATCTGCATGGCTTTGAATGATCAGGGTTATGGAAGTATGCTTTTGATCGGTTTTTGAGCTGCATATTTTTACATGTAATTCGGTTTGACCCTTACTCTTGTCAAAAGTGATATCTTCACATTTCAATGCATGTCCGCTTTCGTCAGTACGACTGTTTATAGCCAACTCACTTACCCGTAGCATGGCGAAATACGCAAGAGAAAAAGCAGAAGAAAACAATATAGTTTCATATTGAGAATTGCAGACGCTCCGTAGACTGTGAATTAAACGTTTTAACAAGTCGAACGATATCGGCGTTCGAACATCTGGTTTTAGTGGATTTTTTCTACACAATCCTTCAATCATTTTGCAGATGATGAATGATTTCGTGTTATCTGTTACATTGTTAATCTTGTGTGTGTGGGCCAATCCGGAGATGTAGGTAGAAACAGTAGACGCAGAGAAACCTTTGTACGACAGGTATGCTATGAATTGAGCTATTTCGTCGATAGGTACCGGCCAAATATCGCGATTGTTATAAATAATGCGAAACTTTTTTAAACATTCTACTGCTGTTTTATAAGTTTTCCAGGAGTTCGGAGCCATTGAACATTTAAGTAATAGGTCTGCCTCGTCTTTTAAACATTCCAGAGATGGGCCGGAATCGAGTATGGGTTTGCATCTGCTGTGGGGCATAGTTTCCGGAACTTCTGAAAATCACAACGAGAGAGGGAGTCAGCAAGAGAATTCAAATGACCTGGGATATGTTCGGCTTTAATCAATATGTTGCATTCCAAGCAGGCCAATACAAGTTTTCTGATTAGGGACATAACACTTGTCGACTTTGAAGACTTTTTATTGATTATAGAAACTACGCTCTGGTTATCTATGTGAAATAAAATTTTCTTGTTTTTTAACATGCCTCCCCAAATGTCCAAAGCAACGACTACAGGGAACAGTTCTAGAAAGGTAATATCGGTTAAAATTCCAGAATTTATCCAATTGTGGGGCCAACTCGCCTGGGCCCATTTCCCTTCAAAATAAATACCAAAGCCTTTTCCGACCCCACCTGCACTGTCAGTGAACAATTCGAGATCTGAGTTTGATGACCAGAATTTATCCAGAATTACGGTAGTACCGTTGTAGTTTGATAGAAATAGTAACCAAATATTAAGGTCTTCTTTCATAGCTTTAGTTATTCTGGTTCTGTGATGGGGCCTACGCAAATTGCAAGTGGCGTCAATCAAACGACGACAAAAGGCTCGACCCGGGACAATTACTTGACATGCAAAATTTAGTATACCAATCAAAGATTGTAAATCCCGAAGGGTGATTTTGGATCTACCTAAACAATGAGAAATTCTGGCTTTTAACTCAATAAGTTTGTCTTCGGGGAGACGCATTATCATGTTGATTGTGTCAAATTCTATACCAAGGAATATCAACACTTCCGTTGGCTCGACCGTTTTTTCCTCTGCTAACGGAACCCCCCAAAGTTTACAAGAATCCTGAAAACACTTTAGAGTGTCGTGGCATTGAGAAGTTTGAGCCTCGCCTCCAAACAGAAAATCGTCCAAATAATGTAAAATATTGTCGTTTTTTGACTGTTGCTGTACAACCCAATGCAAGGCGGTGGAAAAGGATTCAAATAGCGCCGAGCTAATACTGGCCCCCATTGGGAGGCATTTATCAAAGAAATATTGATTCTCAAATTTGAACCCCATCAGATCAAAATCACCCGGAGAGAGTCTTAGCAAACGAAAAGCCGATTTTACGTCGCACTTGGCCAAGAGCGTGTTCTTTTTCAATCTGTGAATCATATTGACAGCGTCGTCTATACTTGAGTATTTTACAGAACAGTACTGCTTGTCAATAAAGTCATTAACGGAGTGATTTATAGGAAAGGACAAATTATGAATTAACCTGAATTCTGAATTAGATTTTTTAGGGATAACCGAGATCGGAGAAACACGAAAGGTGGGGAACGGAGGTTCTGAAAAAGGACCAGCTACCCTACCCAGGTTAATTTCTTTAAGGATTTTGTCCCTGGCTATGGTGGCTTTCTCCCCATTTATTTCTTTAGAATCTATATCCATAGGAAGTCTCGGACCGGAGTATTTTAGTTTAAACCCAGCTTCGAGACCTTGTATCAGGTCTCGCGCAACCTCTTGATGTGGGTAATTTTTGAGAGCTTTCTTTACTTCATCGACGTTTATTGGCGAATTACCCAGAGAATACAAATGCTTGTAACCTGCAAATTAAAAACAAAAACAAACACAAATTAATTAACATGATAAAATATAGTAAATACATTTTTTCTAGTACAAGGAGAGATAACTCGACCATTTCTAGCAAACAAGTTCAAATGTACTGAAAGATATCTCTCACGTGTGCTAAATCTGTATTCTATTTATACTCGGTTACAGCCTCTGTTTCATATATGTATACGTCATTATGTAGTTATAATTAAACTGGATCGGGAACTGAACATGTCTGTTCAATAAGCCACACATAACAATATCTAAATATAATTTCTAGGAAAAATGATGTTTACAAAAACAAGGTAAACAAAAACAAAGCGGAATTAATTTCTGCATTCTAAATAGGGATGACTACCATTACATTTCGAGCATTTGTGAGCAAATTTGCAATTCTTGCCAAATGTACAAGTACCCTTGTTATTGAATAATCTGCATGTAAACACGCGTCGTTGTCCTACATTTTGACTCGACGCCCCACTTGTCGATGAATTCCCACTATGCGATTGATGGTTATTGCCATTTGAAATTCCTGTGTTAAAAGAAGGACTAACGTTCGGAGTAGATACACATAGTAACCACAGCTCCATATCGACAACTCCCCATGAAGAAAAGGGGGAAAAAACTTTACGTAACCTAAATTGCTCATCATAATGAACCCAGCCTCCAGAGTAACCCCTTGAGGCTGCCATTCTGACTGTTTGCATGTATTTGAAAAACTCCAGACCTTTGTTGGGCCATTTTTCAAGCATGACACTTCCATAAATCATGAATGCGGAAGTCCAGACATAAATACTTTTTATGGGACTTTTCTTTTGGTTAACTAGGGATAAAACACCCCCTTTAACTACCAGTTCACCCTCTAAATTTTGCTCGTTTACAAGGTCCCGGGTGGATTTTAGAAGAACGTTCAGGTCAATAAATTCACCGTTCCATATTTTTTCTTTAATTTTGACCGGAATATGGGATGAAATGGGATCGAAAACACTTGAAATGTATGAAGGGGATTGGTCCACTTGTAAACGAGTATCTAAAGACCCAGCAGCCGACCCTTGAGAAACATTTGAGACAGTTAACATACCAAGGTTGTTGTTTGCTGGACTCATCACTCCGCTGGGGCCAGGTTGTGGAGTCAGTGGTAACAAATCTCCCCTTGGTCTGTCCAGTGCGTCTCCCTCGTTGCCATTTGGACTTTCTGTATCCATCTCATCTTGAATCCTGAAAGGCACGAATGGGGGTTCCTGATGTGCGTCTGATACAATGTTAATAGCTGCACACCTAGCAATTGCCAAATTAGAATCTGTCGCTGCTCTAGTCACTTGAACGGTTCTTGTCGTGTTCTGTGATTTTGAAAGTGCTCCTCGTGTTGACGGCACTTTGCCTTTTCTAGATTTCTTTGCTGGACCTGCAGGCTGCTGTGAAACCTTTTTGGGAACATTACGAGGCCTTTTCGGTGGTTTCATATCTGATTAGAAATCTATAAGTTGCGGATGTCGAAGATTTTTTGACGATTGTCTTTTGAAACTTTTGAAACTTTCACTTATCCAGAGCGGCTAGTTCAACTGTGAGGCTGAAGTCACGTGATGTTTATAAGCCGGAAGCGAGATGCGGATCCGAATGATAAAATATGTCATTTAAGGAAAATAAATATATTAATCAAATCTCTTTCATTAAATTGGTTTATCTTATAAGTGATAAACCTTATTATATTAGAAAAGTATCGCATTCATATTTTTTTTATATTAAGAACACATCGCTATGATATAAGACAAACATCGCATTGATATAATAAAATATATCAGTATCTCTGACGTATAGGTGATTTTGGCTTAGCAAACAATTGAATTCATATCAATTGCATTCCACTGAATTTGCTACATGATATAAAATTTATTGAATGTGTACATCTACAAATGATAAATCGTGCATGTATGTTTCATTTATTCAACAATTCAATTTTCTCGTTTAATTTAAATACACCTTGCTTGTTATTGTATAAAATAATTCATGGAAATTATACAGTAGATGTATGTCGTGTTAAATGTCACCCTATTTTAAGAAAAGAGTCATTACTTTATACCGAGAAATCTGCCTTTCTTCGTACAAATGCTAACATTCGTCTGAAATTTCCCACAATGCAACTCGTTGATATTAGACAATATCGCTCGTTGATATGAAAAAGAAAAAAGTTTATACCGATTCGCTTCTTCCATAGACTGTATATGAGTATAACGAAATCAGAGATCAATATTTTAATTAGATTGCCTCAACTGTTCGTTTGACGTTTTCGTAGAACAAAGGTATATCAAATCTAAGCTTGAACAACGCTGTATTTCGAAATAAACTACTTTTTCACACAGACAATATCGTGTAACATCTAGACAATAAACTGTACGGCGAATAGTTGTTTACTGTAAGGGGATTAGAATATGTACTATGCTATTATTAACTCTTTGCTTCAGAGTATCTATATTCATTGGTGATATATCCGATTATAATTGGACATAAAAAAAACGACGGGTGCCAGATAGGGAGCAGGATCTGCTTACCCTTCCGAAGTACCTAAGATCACCCCAGTTTTTATGGGGTTTGCGTCGCTATGTCTTTAGTTTTCTTTTTTGTGTCTTGTGTACTATAATTTGTCTGTTTGTCTTTCTTTTTTTAGCCCTGGCGTTGTCAGTTTATTTTTAATCTATTAGTTAGAATGTCACTCTGGTATATTTCGCTTCTCTCTTCTGTATCACTGAGTAAACAATATGACTGCCTTAAGTTGATGGTCAGCATTATATGCAGTGCTCACATTATATGCAGTGCTCACATTATATGCAGTGCTCAAAACACTATATGCAGTGCTAACAACATTATACGAAATGCTCACAACATTACTTGCAGTGCTCACAACACTATATGCAGTGCTCACAACATTATATGCAGTGCTCACAACATTATACGCAGTGCTCACAACATTACATGCAGTGCTCACAACATTATACGCAGTGCTCACCAACGAACATGTTTATCTTGTTACAAGTTTTCCGTTGTGGTGAGGCTGTTGTTTGTAATCAAATATGAAAGACTTTCGAAGGTTCGATATTTGATTGGTTTTTTTAAAGTTTTTTAAAGAAGATTTGGATTAACCCAATAAGTATATCACAATAAATTTTAAATTATCAATCTTGGTACTCCAAAAAAAACCAATCAAAATGATGGATTTCATGTTTCGAGCAAGATTTTTGTGCTCCGAGCAAAGTTTTATGACTTCAACCCCTGGCTTAAGAAGAAAAATCCTGGTTGGTGGTACACATTTATCATTATTCGCTAACTATTTAATTGTTACTTTAAAACAAATTAATTTGTGCCATTTCCGAAAGGTTTTATTCTGGAACCGAAAATAATAGTCCCATGATTATTGTATACATCAGTAGCAAAGCGATTTCATAAATCATCTGAGATTTAAAACAACATTCTTATTTTCAACCTATAGATAAAGGCAGATGTGGTGTGAGTGCCAATGAGACAACTCTCCATCCAAATAACAATTTAAAAAAGTAAACCATTATAGGTTAAAGTACGGCCTTCAACACGGAGCCTTGGCTCACACCGAACAACAAGCTATAAAGGGCCCCAAAATTACTAGTATAAAACCATTCAAACGGGAAAACCAACGGCCTAATTATTTTCAACCTATACAGGTTTTACATTAACATAACACATGACAATCTAGCTAACAAAACTGCTATTTCACGTGAGAGAACAGAACACTAGTCTATCTTACTGTATCGTGATAACGAAGTTTGAAAATATTGTAATCTAAATAATGATATAGAGTTTTAAGTAATAATACACTTAAATATAATTACTGAATTAAGCTTGTCGAATTTCATCTAAATAAATAAAATTTCTACAAATCAAACTTACATGGACAATTTTAAGGTAAATACTTCTGATGCTCGGCCCAACCTCTGTTCTTCCCATGACCTCCTTTTGTCTTCGTCGGAAGGATTCGCCATTTTTCGGTCCATTTTTGAAGTTCCATCTTTTGATGACGTCTGTAAAACAGTTGGACTGTTTTCTTCAATATCAGAGAACTCATTGCACTTATTTGGTTCTTGGTCGTTTATTGAATGATATTTTGTTGTATTGCGCTGACTTGATTCTGGGTTGTTTGTTGTAGAAATTTTAGTTTTACCTTTTTTATCTACTTTCAGTGTCGTCATTTTGTCAGATAGTCTACAAAAAAACATATTACACAAAATATAACAATTGGCCATATAAACTAGTATAGCGGGGTCCTATAAAAAAACGCACAAGTTTTTTTTTTTTATCAAATCATTGTAACAAATTGAATACTGTAGCAACTTTTATTCAAAAGTTGAATGTTTTTTTGTAGTTTTATTTTGGTGTTAAAACGTTGACAGAAGCGCATTAGATTTGAAACTTTTAACGCTTTTAAATATCTTTAACTTCTCAAAACGAAACCTTAAATTCTTAAGATAACGTTTGTATTTTATAAATTTCATACAACGAGTTAATTCAAGCCATATGGTTTTTTTTCTGTGCATTGTTTAAACGTTTTTACTAAAAAAAAAAAAAACATATTAAAGCTAATTACTATCAAATTTCCATGTGGAGGAGGGAGATGGCTTTGTCGGCGAAGCCCTGAGCGACAAGTCCTACTTGAAATATCGACAGTATGTTATTCATATTTAGATATTTCTTGGATGTTGGACGTTGATTTTCCCTAACTGCTACTTATATCTGGTTGGCTTTAATGTTGGCTTGAGTTTTCTGGAGAATGTCTTATCAACACATAGATTGTTTATGTGCACATCGATGACATGATTCTTTAGTTTGCTATGCCATGCCTCATAGTGATTGTAGGTGCGTGCCATTTCTTGTTGTTGTGGTTCAATTGCTGTTGGTTGTTTTCTTCTATCCAGTACTTGTTTACAAATGTTTCGAAAGCCGTCGTGTGGATGCTTATCTCTTCTACGTCTTCAAGTGAAATAAACCACATATCTAATCTTTGCTAATGAAAGTTTATCTTTCAATCGTTTATACTTCTCAAGATTACATAGCCATAAACACGAAAAAAGATTAAAAAAGTCTTTCAAAGGTTATGACTCTGAAACGATTCAACTGCAGATTTCGGCTTACTAGCGTTAATTGTTTATAAAATTTTGCTGTAATGGTGTGTTCACGTTTCTCAAAATTTTGATAAATTTACCTTATGCAAGGTAAAATGTCTCTCCTTATAAAACATACTCTCCTTTTACAGTCCCAATCAAAATTTCCCGCCATTCATTTCCAGCTGTTGTCTGCTTTATATGCTATTGTAGTTACTAATTATCTCTCTTCTTGATATTATATGCATTCAATATACTAGTATGGCAATAGAATATTATGCATGGAACAATAAATCACTCTTATAAACATGTATATAGATTGTAATAAGTGTACGTGACAAGTAAATGATTAACAAGGTCAACATGCTGAGTTATTTTTGTTTGTTAAACCAGATGCTCCGCAGGGCGCAGCTTTATACGACCGCAGAGGTTGAACCCTGAACGGTTGGGGCAAGTATGGACACAACATTCAAGCTGGATTCAGCTCTAAATTTGGATTGTGATTAAATAGTTGACACAGCATAGGTTTCGGACACAGAATGAATGTGGTCTAATGATCTTAAAATATGTTTTCAACTTCACCATTTGGAACTCTTGGTTTAATAGCTTCCTTGTGAGCAGCAACCCTCTATCAAGAACATCATGATAGGAAATGCAAGCACGGGAATATCGTATCAATTGGGAGATATATACCCCGTATGCAGGTGCTGCTGGAATGTTGCTACTTAGAAATGGAAAGTTCACAATTGGAAAGCTGAAATCATCTCTTTTGTCGTAAAGTTTTGTTTTCAACCGACCCTCATTGTCAATTTCTAGATGTAAGTCAAGATATGAAGCCGACTTAACCGTATCTGTAGTATCCTTTATCTCTAGTTCGATGGGATAGATGCGTTCCACATAGTCACCAAATTTTGAATTGTTTAGTGAAAGAACATCATCTATATAGCGGAAAGTAGAGTTAAAGGATATTGCTAACTTCTTATCTTTCTTCCTAAGAAGTTCCTGCATGAAGTCAGCCTCATAATAATAAAGAAACAAGTCGGCAAGTAGAGGGGCACAGTTTGTTCCCATTGGAATGCCGACAGTCTGTTGAAAAACACGTCCTCCGAACGTAACAAATATGTTGTCAATCAAGAAATCAAGCATCTTGATAATATCAGTTTCAGAGAATTTTTTGTTTGAATCAGAGTGATTCTTTACAAAGTAGGATTTATCCCTCCCTAAGACAAGATACTTGTATCTACGTTGGCCATTCTTTTTTATGAAGCAAAGTAATACCAACTCTTTCAATTTGTCTTTTAGTTTGGAATGTGGAATACTTGTGTAAAGAGTAGAAAAGTCAAATGTTTTAATACTGTTACAAGATGAAAGAGAATTAGATTGTATGTACTCTAAAAGATCTTTGGAATTTTTAAGTATCCACATCTGATTCACGCCACCTCTAGAATAGGCAGTTTCACAATAACTTTGAAGCCCGTCTTTGATTGCTGATAAAATAGATGTTAATAATTTAGAAAGAGGTTTCGTGGAGCACGAAAAGACGTCGTGTACAGCTTATGATGCATTTAAATCATATGCCGAAGGCATCACGCGTTTTTAATTGTTTGATCAATATTGAATATAATTTATATTATATTGTGCATTGCCTTGTTTGAACTGTAAAATGTGTGCACTAGTCTGAATAATCACCCATAATTATGCCCATGTTTTCTGATCTATCTTAAAGGTAAGGTAATGGGTTCGTTGATCCCTTTTATTCAAAAAGAGCTCTTTCCAGGAGAATATCATAATAATATAGACAAAAGGAAGGATGTGGGGAAAGGAACAAATGCGGCAAAATATGACATATAGAAAACAAAATGGTTATGGAGTAAACATTCGTGTGACAACAACTCAGACGATACATAAAAAATCAGAATAATGAAGAAAAAGTTGGTTTCTCTATATACGTGTACCTGCAGTGTTGGTGTACGAGGCGCGTTTATGATTTTCATTATGTTACTTGATATGAAAAATTGACAAAAAATAATATTTTACTTGTAAAAGTGAATCCTGAGCCTGTAATAGCTGCTCTTCTTGTTCCATTTGAATTAATAGAAACAACGCTGTCGCCTTTCTTGTTCTCATAGAATCATATGATATGAGATCCATGTTTTGTGAACGTCTTTCTCAACTGTCGTATTAGACTGACCAGTGCATATCGCGATTGGCACTTTAAATGTATTTTAGCGCGAAAATTAACTTACATTTAGCTGGATTTATTGCCGTCGTAGTTCCATCTTGTCGCCTTCGTACTTTTATTCGATGGCAACACGACGGGATTATGAGGTCTTCACGAAGTCGTGTTGCCATCGTAAGACCTTCGGGTAGCTTCGTGATTCATTCGTGTAGACATCGTAATGTAAAAACTGCCCGATGGAAACGATGGAAACACGAATGCAATACGATGTTCAAAGATGCATTCCCGGTGGCCTTACGATGGTGAGGATGGTGATACGAACTCAATACGAACCCTCAACATCGGACGCACCTTCGGGGATTTTTTAACATGTTAAAAAATTTAGAACCCTTCCCGAAGTTGTCCCCGAAGGCTAGAAAAAGTGGCCGATGGTTCTACGATGGTTAAAGATGGCACTACGAATAGCCCGATCTGGATACGATCAGTCCCGATTTTGAAAATTTCCATAATCGTGTTGCCATCGGCGTAAAAATCGGGACAGTGTGACGCGGGCATTAAAATCAAACTTAGTTTAATTTTGGACCCTTTGGACTTTAATGTAGACCAATTTGAAAACGGGACTAAAAATTAAGAATCTACATACACAGTTAGATTTGGCATATCAAAGAACCCCAATTATTCAATTTTTGATGAAATCAAACAAAGTTTAATTTTGGACCCTGATTTGGACCAACTTGAAAACTGGGCCAATAATCAAAAATCTAAGTACATTTTTAGATTCAGCATATCAAAGAACCCCAAAGAATCAATTTTTGTTAAAATCAAACTAAGTTTAATTTTGGACCCTTAGGACCTTAATGTAGACCAATTTGAAAACGGGACCAACAATTAAGAATCTACAAAAACAGTTAGATTCGGCATAGCAAAGAACCCCAATTATTCAATTTTTGATGAAATCAAACAAAGTTCAATTTTGGACCCTTTGGGCCCCTTATTCCTAAACTATTGGGACCAAAACTCCCAAAATCAAACCCAACCTTCCTTTAGTGGTCATAAACCTTGTGTTTAAATTTCATAGATTTCTATTTACGTCTACTAAAGTTATGGTGCAAAAACCAAGAATAATGCTTACTTGGGCCCCTCTTTTGGCCCCTAATTCCTAAACTGTTTGAACTCAAACTCCCAAAATCAATCCCGACCTTCCTTTTGTGGTCATAAACCTTGTGGCAAAATTTCATAGATTTCTATTCACTTAAAATAAAGTTATAGTGCAAAAACCAAGAAAATGCTTATTTGGGCCCTTTTTGGCCCCTTATTCCTAAAATGTTGGGACCAAAACTCCCAAAATTAATCCCAACCTTCCTTTTGTGGTCATAAACCTTGTGTTAAAATTTCATAGATTTCTATTCACTTTTACTAAAGTTAGAGTGCGAAAACTAAAAATATTCGGACGACGACGACGACGACGACGCAGACGACGACGCCAACGTGATACTAATATACAACCAAAAAATTTTCAATTTTTGCGGTCGTATAAAAACGAAACGAAAGAGCACACGTATATAAAGGAAGCTAAAGTTTAATTCATTTTATTAATGGCAGTTTAGCATGTAAACATACATTGTAGTTTATTAAAGATAATATATAAATATAACAGGACAGTCGAAGTTTGCATACATTACATTGAATCTGATTACCCATATTGAATAGGAACAAACAAAAAGGGAGGTGGTAGGCACTGTCAACAACTCAATTCACGCGAAACGTACTGATGAAAAGATTAACTATGGCGTACACGAAAGTATTCTAAGGAACCACCAATGAACCGTTTCGCTCCAATAATTAACAGTGCATCACAGAGGTCAAGAACAGTGGTGCTAAACACCCAATCTAGTTACCATTTATAAAACACAACAAAACACCATAGTGCCACTTTTCAGTTACAAATACTGATCTAAAATATCATAATCAATCAGCTCATCAAAATCAATTTTTATGGATACAACCAATCCATCAATAATTAATTTGTTCGACACAGGACTCCACAGCAAAGCGGTGTTTGAATTTGAAGACATTTCAAATAAGAATAAAATTGCATACAAGAAACGGAGAATAACAGATAGACGAAATGACCCTGAATATCTCAATTGATTATTAATAAAAATGGAAACTAGAAAACTGATAAAAAAAGAAGAAAACAAACGTTAACATACTATACAAAGAGACAGAATTATAACTCAAAATTCGCAGAATAAAAAGCTATTTGACTTAACAGAAAGAGAAACCAAAGAAATAACAAAAACCTCTATCTATAATCTCCATGTATTACTATATAAAGATAGAACATATGGAAATGAGGAAGTGATTAATGGTTGTCACGAACATTTAAAAACCCTAGCTACATTTGTAAACTTATCCATAATTCTTCATACGACTTTAAACACCAAAACATATGTGGTGTAGATTACCAAGCAATACCATACTTACGCAGTCAAGTTTTAAACAGAACAAAAGCAAGATCAGAATTTGTTGAAGCATTAAAATTAAAATTAAAATATTAATACAGAAAACTCAGAAGTTAGTTTTGATCTATCAATTGAACATATAGCATACATGCAGGAGAAAACTTCACGTATTATCTGCTATCCTTTGTGAATATCATCATACGTAGTATTAATACCTGAAATATTTATTATGATGTATCGCTCACAAAGGAAGAAGGGCAGACTCCAAGAAGTTGTGCTATCCATGTTATGTGACAATCTAATTAAAAGCCGATCTCTCATCGCTCCTGTTTCTGATATGTCGCGTGGGACTCCCACGCGACATATCAGAAAAAGGAGCGATGAGAGATCGGTATTTAATTAGATTGGTTATGTGAAATCATTAAACACATCCCCAGAATAGACTTTTTACAAATTCTTTTGCGAAAACAATCACCACTACAAGGAGGATTTACCCCCAAAGGATGACTGGGGAAGAGAAATATGGTCACATGGTCTTCTTTCGATCGGCAGTAAAACGCTTGCCAAAGTGGGGTGTCAGTTTGGCAGTGCTCAACGTCTGGCCAGAATTGGGACGTTAAAACCGATGCCTCGTGTAAAGAGAGTACCATGCTCTTAACACGTTAAGAACCCTGCCAACAACTCTTTGTGGTGTCTGTACCAGTTCATTACATTGTATATACATTCAAGTGGCAGTCAAAATTTCCCTTGCCATCCTCCAGAGAGCCCTAAATTATTACAAGAGCTACTAATTGTATTTATTGTTAAATTGTTCTCGTCCTGAAAATGCATGAAATATTTGCCAGTGGACGTTAAGCAACCAACAATCAATCAATCAATCAAAGAGAATTTACACCTAAAACTTTCCCTTCAAATGCAGAAATTATATTTACAGAGAATATAGACGTACTAGTTATAGTCCTTTATATATAGCATTGCTCGATGCTAAATCAGAATTTGATGTTGTCAAGGCTGTAAAAAAAGACTAGACTAAAATCAACTATTAGTATGTTTCACGCTTGAGTGACATCATAATACCAAGTCATTATCCATATAATTTACAAATTTTGGTAAACCATGCCTTACAATACAGGTAACTAAACCATTAAACTTTACAACCAAAGAAAAGTGTCATCACTCAAGCAAAGATCTAAACAAACAAAAAAAACCAGACAACCACAACTGGACGTTTAATCTTGTTAACAAAGAAATGCTAAATGTAGACAAATCAATACATTTAAAAAAAATTCTGTCAAGAAGTAAATCATATACACACCATAAAGAAAACGAATTCACAAAAGCACGTAGAAATTCTCATAAGCATGAAGTTTACTATAGCAGCAGCCAGGTTTTTATGGGAATTACGATCTTGATCAAGTAATATATATATATCAATATATATATCCTTCTTCGGTAATAGCACGATGTAACAAGAGGCTCTCAAGAGCCTGAATCGCTCACCTTAATTTTTTTGGTTAAATCTCTCATCAATGATTATTTTGGCTTTTCAATTTATTTAAATGTTCTTTGAATCGTCCTATTTTCTTCAAAAGCAAAAAAAAAAATCATTTTCTCCTATGTTCTATTTTAGCCATAGGAGCTATGTTTCTGACATACAAGGAAATGAAATATAAAATTTATACTAGATACTCTGAAACTCATTTAGCCTAAGTTTGGCTGAAATTGATACAGCAGTTTCAAAGGAGAAGATTTTTTAAAGTAAGTCAACATGATGAACAAATTGTGAAAAAAGTCTTTAAAGGGCAATAACTCCTTAAGGGGTCAATTGACAATTTTGGTCAAATTGACTTATTTGTTGATCTTACTTTGCTTAACATTTTTGCTATTAACAGTTTATCTGTATCTATAATAATATTCAAGATAATAACCAAAAACTGCAAAATTTCTTTAAAATCATCAATTCAGGGGCATTATACCTGAAAAACCAGTTACCCAATTCGGCTGAAAATTTCAGGACAGGTAGACCTTGACCTAATAAATACTTTAACTTCTTGTCTTATTTGCTCTAAATGCTGGAGTTTTTGAGTTATAAGCCAAAAACTGCATTTTACCCTGTGTTCTATTTTTAGCCATGACGGCCATGTTTTTTGACGAAATAAAAAATAAAGCACAAACTTTATTTTATACACCCTACTGATCATTCAGCTGAAGTTTTTGTTGAATTTGGTTTAGTAGTTTTAGAGGAGAAGATTTTTTAAAGTTAGCAAATATGATGAACAAATTGTGAAAAATTGTCATTAAAGGACAATAACCCCTTAAGGGGTCAATTGACAATTTTGGTCATATTAACTTATTTGTAGATCTTACTTTGCTGATCATTTTTGCTGTTTACAGTTTATCTTTATCTATAATAATATTCAAGATAATGACCAAAAACTGCAAAATTTCCTTAAAATTACCAATTAAGTGGCAGCAACCCAACAATGGTTTGTTTGATTCATCTGAAAATTTCAGGGCTGATAGATCTTGACCTAATGAACATTTTTACACCATGTCAGATTTGCTCTAAATGCTTTCGTTTTTGAGATATAAGCCAAAAAACTGCATTTGACCCCTATGTTCTATTTTAAGTAACGGCTGCCATGTTTTTTGACGGATCAAAAATCGAAGCACACACTTTGTGCATGATAATCTAAGGAACAATCATGCTAAGTTTCATCCAAATCCATTCAGTAGTTTCAGAGGAGAAGATTTTTTAAAGTTAGCAAATATGATGAACAAATTGTGAAAAATTGTCATTAAAGGACAATAACCCCTTAAGGAGTCAATTGACAATTTTGGTCATATTAACTTATTTGTAGATCTTACTTTGCTGATCATTTTTGCTGTTTACAGTTTATCTTTATCTATAATAATATTCAAGATAATGACCAAAAACTGCAATATTTCCTTAAAATTACCAATTAAGTGGCAGCAACCCAACAATGGTTTGTTTGATTCATCTGAAAATTTCAGGGCTGATAGATCTTGACCTAATTAACATTTTTACCCCATGTCAGATTTGCTCTAAATGCTTTCGTTTTTGAGATATAAGCCAAAAACTGCATTTGACCCCTATGTTCTATTTTAAGTAACGGCGGCCATGTTTTTTGACGGATCAAAAATTGAAGCACACACTTTGTGCAGGATAATCTAAGGAACAATCATGCTAAGTTTCATTCAAATCCATTCAGTAGTTTCAGAGGAGAAGATGTTTGAAAAATTGTTAACGACGACAGACGACGACGACGACGACGTCGACGACGACGACGACGACGGACGCCAAGTGATGAGAAAAGCTCACATGGCCTTTTAGGCCAGGTGAGCTAAAAAGAATCATGTCAATATATTCAAATTGAGACACTATCAAAATCTTGAACGTTTATACAATTTAAGCGGACACCACAGACGCAGGTACAATTTTAAAACTTCCAAACACGGCGCAAAGATTACAAAGATATGCCAAATAAAAATAGTTATTTGCGATGTGAACTGGCACAACTCTAAATTTCCAAAGGTTGTGACAGTTTAGATGTGATAACTGCATGGAGGGCAGTCCTCAAACAAAAAAAATCAAAAATGCCCTAACCGATCCAAGTTGATATAATATTTTAAATTTGACAACGGTAGGGCAATTGCAACAGAAACTACATATTTAAGCCTCCCAAACGAATAGCAGTTTAACAATGATTAGAAAAATAAGTTTTATCTAATATGGTAAAATAATTGAGCGTGGCTACGTCCTTATACATCCATCCCAAATGAATGGAGCCCTGTAATTTAAACTGGTAATTTAAAAAAATCTTCAAACTGTAAAGCCAGTACGGAAGCCGGAGTTACTGGAAACAAGTGATTACAGGAAAATGAGTGACTCATTCTATGTTCAGTGTCGATGTGGCATGCAGTATGTTGGCGAGACAGAGCAGCCATTCAACTAACGCATGAATGGTCATCGAAGTGACTACACTTGCAAGCCCTACCTACCCATAAGTCGTCATTTGAGATCACCTGGGCACGCCCAAGCTGATCTCAAAAACCTTACCATCACAATCATAGACCACAACGAGGGTTGGTCGAAGGTCGACAGAGTCGCTCGGGAAAGATTTTGGATAAGAAAATTAAGGACAGTTTCCCCAGAGGGCATAAATGAAAAGAGGAAGATTCAACTAAGAAATTCCTATACAAATATGAATTCTGTAATATCATTCAATTTTTGGTTAAACAAAAAACACGTTAGAACACGCCCCTATTGACTGCAGTGTGATAAATATAGATTCCACAACTGCAACAAGTGTATAACGATATTTCAACACTCGAGACAGTTTAATTATAATACTCTCAACGTCCAAAGTTGAACTTTTATGTAAATGTGGTACATGAAATCATACTAGACTCACTTGAAAGACAGCTACTGTGTCAAAATAGAGATCCAGAACAAAAATGTGAATTGATATCTAGAAAATTGTGATATAAACAATTGCACACGTTATAAGAGCTAGAACCACTGATTTGCACAATTAAACAATGAAAAATAAAATAAATAGCATGAATATAGATTACCTCGACCAGTTACTTCAGTTGAAAATTTTGATAAATAAAGATTAAGATACCATATATGCAGAAATGTAAATGTACAAGTTGTATGATATTCAGGATGATGGAGAATTCTTAATTTTACAGTCTTTTATTCTGAATAAGAGCTTGTCCTGAAGGACATGAAAATATTCAGTGGTATTATAAGGTTAATATCTCAATGAAATTAAGTTTTGAAAGTTCTATGGTATTCCATTATAAATGAACGTATATCAGATGCATACCAGTATGGGTTCTTTAAAGTTTTCATGGTTTCGTGGTTAACATACCGATGGCTACAGTGCTGAAGATACAAGGTTGGCTTCTGACTCGGGACGCTTGATATTTCAGTTCATCACAAAGGTTGTTTTCACCCACCACACTTCTCTGATACCGACCGAGGCGAGAGTTTAAACTTGAATGATTACATTGGGGGCCTCGGTTGGTCAAAGTCCCCAAGCCTACTTTGACCTGGAGATCAATCTTCAGATATCTCTGCGGTTTGTCTGTTCCCGTCGAGTGTCACGGTAGTTCTTTCTGAGTTTTTAGGCATCCTCCAACGATAATAATAGGCCTCTCGGTGTCCTAGCACTCCCTTTGTGTTTGGATGCATCTCGAGGGATGCATGGGGGTTGTCATTTTTAATCTGGAGACTGATCGTTTTAACACGTTAGTAACACAGCTACGTTAATCTCCGAATAACGGAGCAATCTACCACTTCATAAATATATACATAATACGAAATAAAAACATAATCACCTAATAATTTATTTCGAAGGGGAGAGATGTGGATAACAAACAGACAAACTGCTACAACATTGCAGATATTGGTGACCGTCATATGATACTAGCAAGGACTTAAATCTTTAATAAGATGTTCAAAATAACTTCGACTTAATCAAAATGTCAGTTATTCAGTGATAAAATCTGAAAGAAAAATAGATGCAGAAATATAATATCGCACATAGTTACATTAATTCATACCTGTTGACTTGTCGGCTAAGGTGTGACGTACGCTAACGACGATAGTGAAAGTAGAATAATCGGAAATCCCAAATACTTTTAAATAGAAATTATGTATAAATTATGTTCAATAGATCCGGGATCAGACCGCTGGTCTTTAGAAACATGTTACATTTTCAAAAAAGCTTGTTTATATGTATGCTCTTCTGACATCTATGACTTTGTCCGATTAATACTATATATATATATATTCTAAAATATCATGGTCAATTTAGTCCCGCCATTGCTTGATTGTTGCTACCGCCACTTTCGATTTTGATTTTGGATTTTCCTTTTTGAATTTTCCTCGGAGTTCAGTATTTTTGTGTTTTTACTTTTTTTTTAGCACTATTAGCTGTTTCGTGGCAGTCACTTTTTATTGATGAAGGAAGCCCAAATGCCAGGAAAGAAACACCGACCTTCGGCACGAAATATTTACATTCCTTGTAAATTCAGATTTCTTGCCACAATCCTTGATATGGGAGTATATGTCAGTATCCTAAATTTCTCAGGGTTTTATCATATTGTAAATTAATTGTATTCATCTTTCAGAATTCATTTTCTTGTTTGTTTCACAGAAATGATAATGATTTCCGGTCAGGGAAAGTTAAACGAAACCAAGTAATTAATATACCCACAAATCACCAAAGACACAGAAATTAACAACTATAGGTCATTCACCGTATGACCTTCAACAATGCACAATTAATGCCCATACCGCATAGATTAGTCAGCTATAGAAGGTACCGAAATGACAAATATAAAACAAATCAAACAAGAAAACTACCGGCCTAATTTATGCAGAAAATGATGAACGAAAAACAAATATATAACACAGCAACAAACAACAACATTTGATGTTACAGGCTCCTGACATTGGACAGGCACATACAGAATGGAGCGGGGATACACTTGTTTGTTGGTACTAGTTACCCCTCCCCTCCCTTACCAGAGGCAGTAGTGTAGTAGAACAACACTTAGAACAAACTATAAAAATCAGTTTAAAAAGCTTAACTCATCAGATGTATACAAATAGAAATGCATCTAAAAACACTAGACGCCCACGAGTACGTATACACGTATATATGTTACAGTGAATTTGTATAATCAGGGATTATGTAGAATCCCTGATTTTTCAGGAAATATGTAGAATCACTGAAATCATTAGTAATCATATATAATCCCTGAATATGACCAGTGATTTTACATAATCACTGAACATTTTAATAATTATTCTACATATTCCCTAATATGATTTCAGGGATTATCAATAATGTAAGACAAATAATCATTTTTTTCTTTCATATTCCTTGCCAGATGAAATAATTTTGCTTTTAAAACACAGACAATAATCTTAAATATATAACCAACACAGGGTTTCGAGATCAAAAATCATGATGATAAACAAGCAGAACTAAGGATTGATAAATAAAACAAAATTTTAGAGGAAGCTGGTATTTGGTGTAATATTCTCATAACAATTCCGCAGGGAAAAAACATAATCATTGGCAATTGTTCACAAAAAGTCTGAAAAAGAATATTGCCTGGCCACAAAACATGGTATTTTGCTTGAACAGGTTCAAGGTTGCTTATTCCCTTTTTTCAGGATACCTTGAGATGGTTTTACTGAACACTTTATTGTTCTTAGGCGTGTCGAAAAAAATTTGATTCGAATTTTGAAGGAAAAGTTGTTTTTTTTAAATGTGGATATTGTGATAGAAACAGATGTGAAGCATATTACTTTAATATATTGCGTTGAACATTTTAATATATTGTGCCTAACATTTTTTTCAAAATGGGGTTATCATTTTGATATATTTTTCTTAACATTTTACAATTTATGTATATATTGATGTTTTTAAAATATGATTTTATAGAATAAATTATTTGGCTTTTATTCATTTTCTTTATAAATAAGACTATTTCTTCATTTCAGTTATTATGTATAATCCCTAACATTTTTCTAGTGATTCTACATAATCCCTGAAAATTTTAGTTATTATATATAATCCCTAAACTAGCCAGTGATTCTACATAATCCCTGAAAATTTCAGGGATTCTACATAATCACTGATTATACAAATTCACTGTAACATATACACACAACAGAAAGACACTAAGTACATATCTAAAAGAAATTGCAGTTAATTTAACATATTCATATTTATTTATAGTGTATTGGGAAACAAGTAATGGCAACTTATATCAATTCCTTTCCACTTTGCGGGTGCGAGTGCTGCTTTGTAGCGGCCGCATTAGCCTCCCTTTTTTCGAAATCTTCAAGTGTGTCTTTTACGTGCAAGAGAATGCTCTTTCTTAACACGGGTCAGCCAATTATCGTCCCCTTCCGATGGACTTTCATCGTTCCTCGCAAATTGTAATCGCAGTTATTGACAGCTATTTTAAAGCCAATAACAACTGATGAAAAATCATGCATTTATGACTAAAATATCAATAAGTACACATCCAACGTCCATTTGATATACAAATGTAGTGTATTCAGACGTCGTTACTTAACAGTCAGAGAAAAAAATGACCTTGTGAATGTCAATTATATAATCAGATACAGGTATGCACAGATTTTAGAGCGATGAATGTGCATAAAATGTCTAATATAATATTTAGTTTGATTTTAATTTACTGACATCAAAATCAATGTTAATACCAATAAAAACAATACATGTATACAAATATTTTATTGCAGTGTTGAATAAGAAACCTTATATAGAATTAGTTTACTAGTATTTGAAGGATCGAAAATTTTACACGGATCGTTTCCAAATTTCACGGCTAGATCAACAACATCTCCGTAAAAATGCAGATGAGCTATCCCGTTTGAAATATTTTTTACAGGAACAACCAAGCTTCAAAAACAAATCTTTATATTTATAAATCCATACCTTGAGGATTTACCAGTAATACAAAGATTACTTTCATTGAAATATAAAAACGTTACAAAAGACACGGGCACAGTGAACTAGTTGTGATATATAAACACCGTAAGATGGTACCAAAGGAACATCCCCGTTAGATGGTGCCAAAGGAACATCACCGTCCAAAAAAGGAAAACTAACGAAAGGGAACGAAACAAAGTGTTGTTGAATTTATCAATAAAATACAATTTAGACGGGTCTTTATTGATGAGTCTAGTCATAAATTGTGATTCATAACCGTGCAAGAACAAGTCCGCCTTTAAATGTGCACAGTTGGTGCCCATAGGAATACCTATAAACTATCGATAAACTTTATTGACGAAACGTACATTAATATTATCAAAGAGAAAATTAACAGCTTCAAATATCTCATCACACCTCCAGTAAGAATATCTAGCATATTTAACTTTCTCATTAGTGCAGAGCTTCAATGAGTTGCTGCAAATAAACCCCGCCGCATTTTTGCGCTTGTCGCAATGCAGGAGCATCTAGATGGCCTTAGTTAATCTTGTATGATTTTTTTTAATTTTAGTTCATTTATATATTTCGGAGTTTAGTATGACGTCTATTAGCACGGAACTAGTACACATTTTTGTCTAGGGTCCAGCTGAAGAACGCTTCCGGTGCGGGATTTTCTCGCTTTATTAAGATCGATACCCATTGGTGGCCTCCAGCTGTTTTCTGCTCTTTGGTCGGATTGTTGTCTCTTTAACAAACTCCTCGTTAAGGGAACGAAACAAAGTGTTGCTGAATTTATCAATTAAATGCAATTTAGACGGGTCTAGATTGATAAGTTTGGTCATAAATTGTGATTCATAACCGTGCAAGAACAAGTCCGCCTTTAAATGTGCACAGTTGGTGCCCATAGGAATACCTACAAACTATCGATAAACTGTATTGCCGAAACGTACATGAATATTATCAAAGAGAAAATTAACAGCTTCAAATATCTCATCACACCTCCAGTAAGTATATCTAGCATATTTACCTTTTTCATTAAAGAGTTGCTGCAAATAAACACCGCCGCATTTTTGCGCCTGTCGCAAGTCAGGAGCATCTTAGCCTTAGTTAGTCTTGAATTATATTTAATTTCAGTTCATTTATATATTTCGGAGTTTAGTATGACGTACATTATCACCGTGAACTAGTACACATTTTTGTTTAGGGGCCAGCTGAAGCACGCTTCCGGTTGCAGGATTTTCAGCCTGTATTGAAGACCCATTCGTGTCCTTCACGGCTGTTTTCTGCTCTTTGGTCGGATTGTTACATTGAAGATCTCTATGACACATTCCACATTTCCATTCTCAATTTCAGTGCATTCAGATTTACCAAACGACCATTTAATAAAATAGGAAACATTTTGCCAGTGATAAGATTGTATGAATGTTAAGTACAAAAAGTTGAAAAGTCAAAATTTTCAACAGAATCATATGGACCATCAAAAGCAAGTAGTTGATCTTAAACATTTAAAAAGAATTGTTTACAGTCCAAAAAAAGTAAATTCTATCTTTATTTCAAAAATCATGGTTTAACAGATTTTTTTTTAACTGTACAATTGTATTTTCCCAAAAAGAAATAGGACAAAATGCAGTTGAATCTTAATTTCAAATATCACAGTTAATAAACAAATTTATTTTAAAAACGTAGAATTGTAATTTTCCAAACAATCTAATTTAGTACAGGTTAAAATCTACACTAGACCAAATTGGGCAAACTTTGATACTAACATATACACATCAACGTTAAAACAAGAGCTGGAATGCGAAAGCCGAAGAAAAGAAACTAGCGTGGAGGAACGTATCAAATTTCTCGAAAAATCAATTCACAAGGCAGGAAAAAATCCATACCCAAACTCAAAAGTCTAAAAACAGTAGGCAAGTGTATTTGGAACAGAAAAATAAGCGAAGCATCTAGAGATTCAAAGAATGCCCATACTTTATGGAAAAGGAAAATAAATAGTCATCAAAATGCTGATACGGAAAAAATCAATCTCACTAGCAAAAAGCGAAATTTTTTTTTTAAAGACAGCTACAAAGACAAGCCTACCAAGAAAGAAAAAAACATCAACAATATCATGCAAGCCTCCCAGGCCAGAAAGACAACAAAACCTTTCATAAACTTGTCAAACAACAAAGATCGAAACTTGATACCAACACAGATATATTATATAATGGAAACCAAGCATTTGAAGGAGAAAAGATTCTATCAGCCTGGCAAACACATTTTGAAACACTGGGAACACCAAACTTTGATGAAAATTGGTTTGTCCTGGAGCGTTTAGAATTATCAAAATTACAAAATAACATAATAACGGAATTAGACATTCAAAATAAAGAAATAAAAAAGCTATACCAACAGAAATTGAATCTGCAATTAGGAAATTAAATACAGGAAAAGCTTCTGATGAGAACGGCATCGTATCTGAACATTACATACATGCCATTGATGTAATCACTGATGAAGTAACTGACATTATAAACCAATTTTTTGAAGAATTAGACGTACCTCATAGTCTAAAAATGAAATTTTGACACCTGTCTTGAAAAAGAAAAAAGAAAAAACTATACCTGGAAACTACAGAGGTATTGTAGTCACTAGTATATTCTCCAAGATATTTTAATGAAACAATAATAAATGACAGACTAGAACCTGAGCTATTTCCATCTCAAAATACTCTACAGAGAGGATTCACAGAAGGCGCATCAAGCCTATTTACAGCTTTTATAGTCTCCGAAACAACTATGCTATACAAGTTCCTAAAGATTGTACTAGAACTATTAACATTGGACGCAGAAAAAGCTTTTGACACTGTTACCCATGAAATAATGCTGAAAAAAAAAGTTCCATGATGGGATTAGAGGAGATATGTGGGTATTACTGAAAAACATCTATACCAATATGACACTGCAAGTAAAATGGGGAAACCAAACAACCCAACATGGCAACATAAAACAAGGAATACGTCAAGGACCTAAACTATCTACTCTCCTGTACAAAAGGTATAACAACACTATCCTAAATGCAATCACAGGCAGTCACCTCGAGCTCGGAGCAAAGATAGGTACCATCTGCGTAGCTTCACCAACCTGTGCGGACGACATTGCTCTCCTAGGTGAACCATAGGATATACAAGCAATGCTCAATATTATTGAATTCCATACAAAGAGAGACATGGTGAAAATAAACCTAGAAAAATCAGAAGTCCTATGTACATCTAAAGGAAAGAACTACCAACAAAAAGCATACACCCTCGTTGAGAAACAAATCAACAGAGTCGACAAGCTAAAACATCTTGGTATCACAAGGAATGTCAAAAACAAAGTAAACACTGATGAAAGGCTTAGTAAAAAACTGGTAGACAAACCATATATGCACTTCTAGGATCTGGCCTACATGCACGTACATGAATGTGTCCGCTAGTACTCTGCAAAATCTGCAAAACATATGTAGTTCCAAGATATCTCTATGGTCTGGAAGTACAAATCTGCACAAAAACTGATATAAATACGAGCTGGAAAAACTACAGAGGAAAATATTTAGACAATTCTTCAGTCTACCTGAAAGGACTGCATTCTCTGCTCTCTATATTCTCTTAGGAGCGGAACCAGTTGAAACTATATTAGACAGAAATATGCTTTCATTATTCCTTACAATCTCTCTGCTAGATAATGCAATAGAAAAGAAAATCCTATAATGGTAACTTGAAATTGGAAAGGACTTCACAGAATCCTTCATAAACAGAATAGACAAAATCTTAAATAAATACAGTCTGCATCTCAACATACAAATGGAAAAACATGCTGAAAAAAACCCATAAATATATAATGGTCAAATATCTGGAAAAGGGAATGCCTGACAAAAACAACGATTAAGTACTTGACAATCCAAGAAAATCCTACTGAAAACCCACATAATATCTGGAAAGCTGCCAGAAACAATCAGAATGACATTCGAAAAGCAGAATTCAAAAGTAGGCTAATAACTAGAACCTACATGCTACAAACAACTAAAACAAAATTTAGCAAAAATCAAATATCAGGAATATGTGAGCTATGTACCAAAGCTGAGGAGGACATTAAGCACTTTCTGCTGGAATGTGAGTCTCTGGAGAGTGTTCGACTAAAACATGTACAGATGAACAAACTTCTATCTTTTACCGAGTTGAAAGGGGAGGTGATAAAGCTCCTCATAAAGAGGAGGATGTGCTTCAAATTATAATGGACTGCTCGAAGCCATCAACAACTAGCCTATCCCACCTAAAAGCAAATGACCTGATAGAAATAGAAAAACAATCTCAAAATTTCTCTCAACAAATGTATAAGGAACGCATCAAAATGAAAACACGATGATACATGAAGTAGAGGCTGAAGTGAAACTGCTGAAACACCCAAGTCCTTCTCTTCAAGACCACCAACAAAGTGAATTTACATTTAAACAACAACATTAATTGTTATTGTATCCAGCTATACAAACTGCATGTATATAAAAAAGGAAAGATGAACCAAGCAGTCTGCATGGAATGCCAAGCTAACTGCCTCCATCTTCGACTAGATTAGCTGCTTACATCTAATTATATGCTAAGACCTTGGCAGGAGTTCACCTTTTACTCAAATTTTACGATATATGAAAGTGGTTTTTTTTGTTTTTTTTTTAGTTAATGATATTTTTTATTTTAATTGGTAACCTTATCTCTTAAAAGCTATTACCATACTGCCAACATTTAATCCCATTCTTATTGTTTTGCTTGATCAACTTATTTTTACCTTTTATTCTTTGATTTTATCATTTTTCTTTCACATTTAATCCTTTAATTTATTAAACATATGATAGAAATGTTTCATTTATAAAAGGAATCAAACCGGTTTTTAAAATCATAAACTCTAACCTAGGTAGAATCATAAACGATGTAAATAGCACATAATTTTAAACAATTCAACGGTTCTTAAAATTCACAGTTTAACCTGTATATATATAAAGTTTTTTTTAAACTTGAGCACCCACCACACAAAAATGTAAAAATTTTAAAACCATATATCCCCAAGTGGGAGTGCTCCGATATATAACGGAGAAAATTACCTGAACAAAACAGAACAGGGGCGGATCCCGCCATTTTAAAAAGGGGGGTTCCTAACCCTGGACAAAGAGGGGGTTCCAACTACATGTCCCCATTCAAATGCATTGATCGTCCAAAAAAAAGGGGGTCCAACCCCCGCCCCCCCCCCCTTTTTGGGCCCTATTTCTTATTCCCCCTTAATTCTGTATTTTTGACCATTATTGTCTTTAAAAAAAACATCGACCGTCCTGCAGTCACTATATAGTTGACACAAATTTTACCGCCTGCGAATTAATTACGTATTTTGTACACGAATGTGACCGAGAATGTTTTTAATTTATTTTTACAACTGGTTTACGAATTTTTTAATTATATAGCTCGTTGTCAGATCGTTGAAAATCACAGGATCAGTCGACCGCCGATTCTGGAAATGCAGACTGCAGGCGACAATATTGAATAGTTTTTTTCACCCGCTGAACAGTATAGAAAACCATTAAATGTAGCGTCAAGTCATTTGTTTTCCAACGGTTTTCTAGAAAACGTATGGACTTTTATTTTAGTCTGATGTGTTTGTAACTATTTTAAACTCAAAATGTGTCAACATTACAAAAAAAAAAATCATAATTTTGTGTATAATTTTGTGACTTGTGTACGTACATGGTGCATACATTGGCAGATGAACGAATTTTAAGTAATGTTAAGTTAATTTCAATATTATCTTCTTCATAAGGTTCTCTCAAAGTTTTTCATGTACCCTAACGTAACGGTACCCAAATTGCACCTATTTAGCAAAATAGCAGCGGACATCTTACAAGATTTTCTAGAGACTACACAATTTGTATTTTTATGATTTGATACTATGCACATCTTTCAACATAGGTAACAATAATTAGATATGCACAAAACGTTCACAGTATTTATCAATAGATGAAATGTTTACTTTAGTCTTTAGTCTTTAGAAGTTTCAACTTGACACTATAATTTCTATCTGTAATTTCAATCACTCTGGTTATTTTATGTCTCTATTGTATTAAACTCATTAGTACATTTGTATTTATGATGTCATGTGGCACTTCAGAGAAACTAAATAAATAAATAAATAAATAATTAAATAATTAATTCAAAAATATAAAAATAATTAACCCTTATAAAACCTTAACTATCTATTTTGTGAACCTTCCAGTATCTTTAATAAAAAACCCTAACAAATGTTGAATATCTTCTATGTGATGTTTGTAATTATCATTTTCTGTTGTTGCTAATAGTACTTCTGATTCAAGTGTTAGTTTTGATGTTATGAAATAGAGTGCAGAGCGGAGTTTTTCTCTAGCCTCCTCATAATTTTCACAATCCAGAAGATAATGGTCAACTGTTTCTATTTGTCCACAGCTGCATTTGTCGATGAGTGCTGGGCATATCATTGATTTATATGAGTTTAAATTGCAATATCCTGTTCTTAAACTAGTAGTTATTCTATATATTTCAGTTGAAGGTTTGTCTTTTGGAAGTGTATTCTTAACATATTGTTGAAAGGCATAATATCTCCTTCCTTTTTCACTGGTGTCCCATCTGTTTTGCCATTTTAACATAACACTGTCTTTTGCTCCTTTTTGTATATCTTGTTTAGTAAATATTGGAATACTTTGTATTTTTTCTGCCTCCTGTGCTGCTTTTTTAGCTACATTTTTTTTGTAGTTGGTCTGCTAGTTCATTACCTTGTACAAATGTATGTCAGCGTGTCCAGGGGTCCATTCAATGGAAACAATGATTCCTTCAGATTTTAGTGCCAATATACCGATTTTAATATCATGAATAGTTTTGCCGTAATTATCTGATTTCCAATTTAAAGTTAAAATTGAAAAAGCAAAATGTACTGAAACGTCGCTATGCGACGTCATCAAAACGTCATCTTTTTAAAATGATCAAATATAATATGTTACAAGTATCCATTTAAAAAAAAATGAAGAGTAAGCTTGGACTAATATCCAATTGTTCAAAATATTTGAAGAAATTAAACAAAAGCTCTGTTATTTGACTTTTGACGATGCGAATTTAAGCATGAATGCAATTTGGGTACTCCTCATTTCAGAATAACTGATGGTTTGGAGGTCAGTTTAGACCAATTTTTGTATGATTCCATATGGATTAAAAATTAAATTGGTATACTATATAATAAAGAAGGATACGGCTACAAAATAAAAACAGAATGGACATTTTTGTCTTTATCATAAAAAAACGTAGGTGAAAAAACTGTCAAAATAGGTGCAATTTGAGTACTGTCACGTTACTTCTAATAATTGATGATACATTAGTCATCACTTCAGGACAGAAGTGACTTTTCTTTTGGAAACTGATGATGAAAGTGATTTGGAGAAGTGGTGAGAATTGACAGAAAAGTGTTCATGGCACATCAATGTTTTGTTTTTACAATAACATAAAGGGCAATATGTTCCCTATTTTTTTTAATCTTTAATTATTTTATATACTGTTGAATTCTTTATTCTGTAGGTGTCGCTGTTGACACTGGATTGTCTCCCTTGTAAATATTAAAGTCTCGTTAAGAACTAACTTATCATAATACATTATCTGACATAAAACATCACATATAAAGTATCACACTAGAGACTGACAAAGGTTTGATGGAAAGTCATATTTTTTTTTAAATAGTTCGAATCCCGGCGCGGGAAGAACAAAAAATTTGATTTCTGATCTAACATTGTTGGGTTGATGTTAAGGCGAGTTGTATAAACAGAATGTACACAGCCATGTATCACCATCATTGCTGGTGATCCGATGGATAAATCTGTTGTAGAGTTGTCACTGACTCAGACGTACTTATAAATATAATTATTTTCTGTGACTGTATCTTGCATTAATTTGTAGGATCCTTTACTATAGATAATTCAGCTGATCTGTAACAATATCATCTACATGCCTTATATATCATGTACTGTATTACAATGCTAGATTGAAACTGACGAGGAAAGGTAACACCCGGCCACCGAAAGCTTTATTTTTTAAAGCGAAGGTGGTTGTGTGGTCTAGCGCACCGGTATCAGTGCAGGTGATTTGGTGTCACGATATCTCAGTAGCATGGGTTCGAATCCCGGCGAGGGAAGAACGAAAAATTTGCGAAAGCAAATTTACAGATCTAACATTGTTGGGTTGATGTTTAGACGAGTTGCATATATATAAATGTTTATACAACTCGTCTAAACATCAACCCAACAATGTTAAAGCAAATTTACAGATCTAACATTGTTGGGTTGATGTTTAGACGAGTTGTATATATATACATGTTTATACAACTCGTCTAAACATCAACCCAACAATGTTAGATCTGTAAATTTGCTTTCCCAAATTTTTGGTTCTTCCCTCGCCGGGATTCGAACCCATGCTACTGTGATATCGTGACACCAAATCGCCCGCACTGCAGCCGTCCCGCTAGACCACACGACCACCTGGGCTCTCATAAAAGAGCTTTCGCTGGCCGTATGTTTATATATATATTCAAATTTAAAAAAGTCTAAAATAAACAATTTACAATCCATCTATAGGCTTCATACATGTATAATATGTCAGCATTTTGTGTGTATTTAAGCCTTAACCCTATCTAATTAAACATCAATGTGACCTCCAAAGTCGACAGTCATTAAACCTGAAACAAACAAAAATCTAGATAAAGATAGATAGCGAAGTCATGCAATTTGAATTTTCTAGGTCTGTTTTATTTTGTATTATAGGTTACAGAATACAGATATATGTAGATCATCACTTTTACCTGTATAAGAAAGATCATGAGTTTCAGTGGATCAGATCAGCTAATCAAATGGTTTACCCATGTTTCACTTTCAATGTTGACATTCTTTTCCTTTTGATGGTCATGATGGTTGTGCACATGTAATTCATGCGCAACCCAACTCTGCCTATTGGTTGAAGGTCACATGAATATGAATTCAATGAGGTTGAATTATTCACTTGCAAGTGCAGAATTCATTAGTGATGTTTCTGAGCTTATTTTGACAACACTGATTGCTCAAAGCAAATCATTATTTCACAATTTTAATTTCATTTAAGATTGAACAAAAAAATCATATGTCATGCATGTTATTTTTTTTTTTTACATTTAAATACTAGTTCCTTTAACTCATTCGCCCCCAAGACATTTTTGGAAAATCAGGCATTTTCGAAAATTTGCAAACATATGCAAATTATATGCAAATGAGCAAACTCCTGATGCTGTAACTGATGCTCATCTATTAAACTACTTACTGGGATTTGGGGGCGGATGGCATGGGTGGGGGGTGGGGTGAGAGGTGGAATATTTTCTCGTGGGTTTGAACCCACCCCCAGTGAAAAATGGTACTTTTCCGTCTATTTTCCGATTTCAAAACGACCTTGAGAGGTGAACACTTACAAGACTGTGTTTTTTTGTCATTCAAGTATTACCCTATAGTTACAGTAGTCCATTCATGCTAGCTGGGAGTATATTGGACTTCAGTGTCTTGCTTAGGAATTATTATTGTCAAGTCAGGTCTGCCTAAATGTCCGTTTTTATGGATTTTTGACAAAACGGTGACCTAGATTTTACAGACTAGATTCCTATTGGCCATATTATACCTCGTTGTGTTCCTATACCACCTATGCATGCATATATATGATAATAGTTTTTACCAACAGTCACTTCAATTACGTAGTGGCCATCAAAAGATGCCCACCCCCACCTGATTTTGGCTACTTTTCATGTTTTTCCGATTTTGAACTCTTAAACGGCTTTCAAAGTGCAAAATTTCCATGAACAGACATCTGAGAAGAGTTGATGGACCATGAACTGCTTGGTTGAAGTCCCTGCTATCATGACAGTTCAGTTGGGGCAGTTCAAAAAAAGTATGGAGGGTCATACGGGGCCATCAAATAATGGTTGTCGCCATCACGCCTACAGGCGGGATTGGGGGTTAAAGGGTTAACACAATGTTTAAGGGCATATGTTTCAGTTACAGGGGAGGTAATGACATAACGTAAAATGTTATTTTTGCGATGTCAAACTGTGACTTAATGGGAAAAGATGCATTTTTCGACTGATTTTTATCATTGAAACTGATTTAACTTTTAAACAAGTTCATGGACCCCTCTTTTTTAAAATGACATTCGGTTTGATTACGTATGAAGATTATTTGTACCAACTTTTATGAAAAAGTCAATGATGCAATTTTTTTTAATTTGATAAATATATAAAAAAAATGACGTTTTTTCTACATTCATGAACATTTGATAAATTTTAGTTATTTCTAAACAAATTATTTTAGAAATTTATATGATACTTATATAAAAGTGATTTTATAAATAATTTAACAAAAACAGTTTGTGTTTATCTTTATAACAAAAAAGTTATGCATTACTGTCGGGAAATATATACGTCCACAAATCCGAAATTTGAGCAAACATCGGAAATTTCGACCACATTTTACTCAAAAAGTAGCACATGAAGGTATATTTTTTATTACATATTTAATTTAAGCGGGTAAAAAATAGCCTATATATCTTAAAAGGAAAAATTCCTCACCGTCAGAAATAAACTGTTGGATATGCCCTTAATAGAATGGAACACAAAAGGATCTTAGAGAGTGAAACTTGCAAATACAGGCAACAGTAGTTTACCGATGTTCAAAACTCATAAATTGATAGAAAAAAACAAATCCGGTTAAAAACTAAATCTGAGGGACACGCATTAAATATAAGAGAACAACGACACAACATTTAAATGTAACACACACAAAATCCGAACTAATGCAAAATCCAAAATGCAAATTACACAATATTCATTTGCAACTGGAAACATTATTGCATATGAATGCCTTCATGAAGTACATATATGAATACATATGTATGTCTGTCATCATAGATTTGTTCCACTGTAGAGTTACATGCATTGTGCTTATTTGTGAAACATACGTATACTCTACATCCAAACCTATATCTCTTTCAGTTTGAGTTGGACCCTTTCTTAACAATCTGTCAATTTTTTTCTTTTTTATGATTGTCTGGTTAATTCATTTTTTTTCCATTACAGAACAAATAGAAGAAAATGCCACCCAAACCTAATACCAAAGAGACAAAGATTTTAATGTCTGAACTGATGTTACTGTGTGAGTGGGGAGAATGCTCGCATCAGTTTAATAATATGGAGGAATTCTTATCCCACATGAGTCAACATCTTATAGGACATCATTATGAAGTTGGAAGGGATGATCCTAATACAGGTAGCTCACCTTTGTAACACTTAAATAAGCTTATATTCTTATGGCATACATTTTTTTCAGAAGATTTGCCATTTGAAAAAAACAACCAAAAAGGCAGTCGAGAACCTCAAGTCAAAGAAAAACAATCATGATGCAAACATTTATTTTCAAAACATTACACAGAAAACAAAAAAACCTAAGAGATGCTGGAGTCAAAGCCCCAGATTTAGATAACAAACATAAATATACCTACAATAGTTAGGTCCCAGCATCAAGGATAAATAATAAAGAAGACTTACCAGACAAAACAACAAAGATACAAATTTATTAAAAAGTAGGATACTCAAATACAACTCTGAATATAAACTGAATAAAGTCTAAAAGGAAAAGCAATATGAAACCCTTTCAAATAATACTAGAGGTTAATTTGTTTAAGTTTCATATTGACGTACATTGTATTATCATTATTTATGGTGCAAAAACTTGTATTTCTAAGTCAGTGATTTTACAAACTACAATCATGACAACGGGCATTGGTGTTTTCATTTGTATCACATTTTGTCATGTTAGGGCTTTTATAGTTCACAGTTCACTATATGGTATGAATTTTGCTCTTTGTTGAAGGCTGTATGGTGATTAGTCCAAATAATTATGACGTCTGATGTAGGAAGGCGTCCCAGAAAAAAATTAAAATAGCCTTGCCATAGGAAGGCGTCCCAGAAGAAAAAAAGTAGCCTTGCCGTAGGAAGGCGTCCCAAAAAAAAATTAAAAATAGCCTTGCCAGACGTCATAATCATTTGGACTAGAATGGTGACCTATTGTTGCTTGAATTCTCTTCATTTAGATTCATTATCATGATGATACAATTGATATTGAGAAATATCTTGATCTTAGAGAGTAAAAGGAAACTAGATGATGTTGATGACATAAGTAATTAACATGATAGATTAAAGTCAATTCTAGCTTCAAAAGGTTCTGTTGGTAATTGTCAAAGATACCAGGGATATTAGTTTTATAACAGAATTTCCTTTTGTCAACATTAGGCTTACTTTGAAAGAGTTCAATATGTTAGATGTTTATATTTTCTTAGGACACCTGGCCCATAAAAAAGAAAAGAAATGAAACGTTATGCATCAGCGTGTTACTATTTTAAATGAATAAACTACTTGGTAATATGCTTGCCCTCTGAATGATCCTTTAGGTAGTTTATATATTCATGATATAATTTATATGAAATTTAGGATACTGCTGTTTATATTCCAGATGGAGAGTTCCCGTGTGAGTGGAGAGAATGTAACACAATGGTCCAAGGACGTAGAACAGATTTTCTTCGCCATGCCTACTTCCATTGTTTTCATGTCAAAATTAAGAATATAGGAGAGCAGATGATACGTAAGATGGGGTTAAGGGGATGTTTATTAGAGAACCAAAGTCGTAATCTGATACCAGAGTTACCAGAAAGACTGCAGTGTGGCTGGAATATGTGTGAGGTGAGATATAAACAGCATGTTATAAATTTCATGTGTCATAAGCTCTTTTCTAGATTTACCTTCACCAGGAATGCTCAAAGTTGAATATTTGTAAGTCAAGGATCATCCAAGGCCAACTTTGCCTAAGGGAGAAATACAAGAAATCCACAATCATAAAAATATTGTCACATCAATAATAACAACTTTTTATCATCTTATCAAAAGAACAGTCTAGTTATTATTTCCAATTAAGCAAAGAGCAAAATAATATCATATACAAAACTATTACCTCAAATCCATAGTTCCATTGTGAGAATTTTTTTTATTGCTGCAGTTGTATTTGTAATAGGGTTAATTAAAGGATAAAACAATTTAAATTCAGAGTTCAAGACCTGAACAAAATAAATTTTAAGTAACATGTCATGATCAATACAAAGTCAAATTAACAGGGATCAATTGTAAGTTGATTACATGATAAAGGTCTGCCAGTTCTTAAATACATTTATTTTTAGACGATAATTGACAATCCAGAGATATTTTACCGCCACGTAGATAACCATTCAGAGACATTCCCTGAGGGAAATAATTTGGAACACGGAGCTAGGTGTGAATGGGAAGGTAATGTTTACAAGTTACTAAAGTATTAACAGACATTATGTCAAAAATGTCAGTTGACTTCTTATAGGAGTTATCACCTTATACGCTAAGTTTTACCATTTTTGGAAAATGACGCTATCAGCGGCATTTTTCCAATACCATGGACCAGAACATGCAGAACTGGAAGTCGATTTTATTTCCGCCTACCGCACTTGGTTTCATATTTACTATATATATATATACATTTTACATACTAACTGGAATCCACTACACTCAAACAAAGTGTTGTAGTCGGACGGGAACCAGTTTACATACTTTATTTTATTTACAAAAAAAACCCATCTTGACCTGTCCATAGAAAGGCTTGTATAGTCCACGGTTTTATTCTCCGAAATTGGACCTTCCAGAGGGGTTGCCGACTATAGAGTATAATAAGCAAGAAATAATTTCAATTTCACGGCGAGGTGGTTTGTTTATGTTACGCCATCTTGTTATTGATATTGTAGAGGGCGCTCTCATAATTTTTGTCGAGCCTGCAACTTTTGTTGCAGAAAGCTCGACATAGGGATAGTGATCCGGCTACGGCGGCGGCGGCGTTAGCTAACTCCTCAAAAGCTTTATATTTTAGACGGTGGAAGACCTGGATGCTTCATACTTTGTATATAGATGCCTCATGTTACAAAGTTTCTGTCAGTCACATGTCCAATGTCCTTGACCGCATTGTCATGGTTCAGTGACCACTTGAAAAAAAAGTTCAGAATTTTTGTAATGTTGAATCCTCTCTTATTATAAGTAATAAGATAACTATATTTGGTATGTGCGTACCTGGCAAGTTCCTCATGTCTGTCAGACAGTTTTCACTTGACCTCGACCTCATTTCATGGATAAGTGATCAAGGTTAAGTTTTGGTGGTCAAGTCCATATCTCAGATACTATAAGCAATAGGGATAGTATATTCGGTGTATGGAAGGACTGTAAGGTGTACATGTCCAACTGGCAGGTGTCATCTGACCTTGACCTCATTTTCATGGTTCAGTGGTTATAGTTAAATTTTTGTGTTTTGGTCTGTTTTTCTCATACTATATGCAATAGGTCTACTATATTTGTTGTATGGAATGATGGTAAGGTGTTCATGTCTAGCGGGCAGATGTCATCTGACCTTGACCTCATTTTCATGGTTCAGTGGTCAAAGTTAAGTTTTTGAGTTTTGGTCTTTTTATCTAATACTGTATGCCATAGGTCAACTATATTTAATGTATGGAAATATTTTATGATCTTTATGTCAGTCGCGCAGGTTTTATTTGACGGTGACCTCATTTTCACGGTTCATTGTACAGTGTTAAGTTTTTGTGTTTTGGTCTATTTTTCTTAAACTATAAGTAATGGGTCAACTATATATGTTGTATAGAAGCATTGTTAGCTGTACATGTCTGCCTGGCATGGTTCATCTGACCTTGACCTCATTTTCAAGGTTCATTGGTCTTTGTTTAGTTATCTTGGTTAATGTTAAGTTTATGAGACAGTTGTAATAAAACTAAGCTTTATACTTAGGACTATCAACATAATATCAATGATTAGTATAGAAGGCGAGACATTTCAGCGTGTGCACTCTTGTGATAACATGCGAGAGTTTTCTGAATTCCGATCGATAAATCTATTTCTGTCATATAAGTTGGTTTGTCATATATGTCACCGTTATGAAACTGATATTTGATATTGTACTTCCATAAAGAAATGGAGGTCGTTTAATTAACATTTAATATACGTCCTTGCTACAAATCACAAGTCTAGGGTTTGTTTATGTAATTGTGTGTATGCGTATAGTTTTCTTGACTTGAGGAGGTATCAGATTGAACGGTTGCTCTGGATTCCCCACTCCATTGATTAATTTGAAACTCACGAGATCCTTTCTATGTCTGTCTGCTATTGAGGGTTATTGTTGTTGCATAATTTTAAATCATATGCATCATTTAAATTAAAATAAATGTAGTCCACAACGTTAAGTTGTAACTAAAACACCCCTTCAGCCAAAATGGAGTCTTCCATATTATTGCTTCGAGTTGTCTCCCTTCCGTAAGTAACTTTCGTCAAACAACGATACTTTGAGAAAAATTAACTTGTTCTGTCTATACACGTTGTATTATATTAAAACAGATCGCACTTTTAATAGAGGAATGTGTACGGAAAGGATTCATGCCCACTGACCCAAAGGAAATTAAATATTTAAAGAGTTATTAGGAATAGGGGTTCCACCTAGAATTCATGTAGAAAAATAGGTGATAAGGTACGAAGTGAAATACCTTCTCTCACTCTCAGTGACTGCTGTGGAAAGTCAACTTGAAATTAATATTACAAAAATAAAAGACAATAAGTACATTGTTCATACACTTGTATCGAGGATTGGCTATTTTTAAAGTTGAATAACTATTCAGATTACGTAAATTACATTTTTCGAGTATTTTGCATGGACATGTACAGTTGAATTATTTTTGAAAAAAATAATAATACATGTATCAATGAAAACAATGGCAATCGTATCCCTCAGAGCAATCTGCTCTTTGATTATTATACATGCCTGTCAAAATTTTGACGGACGTATTATTGTATACAAATGTCCGGCTTCCGTCTGTGCCTCTGTCTGTCCAACTGTCTGTCCGGTGTAAACATGTGGCACTGTAACTTGAGAACGACTTATCCAGTTTCATTAAACTCAATATAGTTGTTTCTTATGATAATCAAATGATCTGTATACTTTTTGGTGAAAATAAGATAAAAACTTTTTGAGTTACAGGACTTTGTAACTAAAACAGGGGTGTTTTTTTTCACATGTCCGTCTTATCTCAAAAATGATTTATGAGTATTGCTTAAAATTTTTTTTTTTGTTATATTAATCTAAAGATTTGTATACTTTTTGGTGATGATTCAAAATTTTATTTTTGAGTTATTGAGCATTTTGTAAAAAAGGGGGAGGGGATTTTACATGTCACGCCGTATCTCAAAAACAATTAATGATTATTGTTTAAAACTTTACACACTTCTTTGTTACATTATTCTAAAGATCTGTATACTTTTTGGTTTTGATTCAAAATTTTATTATTGAGATATTGTGTTTTTTGTATAAAAAAAAAGGGGGGGTGGGGTAGGCGGAGGTCACATGTCACGCTGTATCTCAAAAACAATTTATGTTTATTGCTTTAAACTTTACACTCTTCTTAGTTATGTTAATTTAAAGATCTGTATACTTTTTGGTGATGATTCAAAATTTTACTTTAGAGTAATTAAGTTTTTTTGTAAAAAAAGGGGAATTTTCACATGTCACGCTGTATCTCAGAAACTAATTATGAATATTGCATAAAACTTACACACAAGACGACAGGCGTATCATGCGCTCATGGAGCAGCTGTTTATTATTTTCAAAATCTGAAACTTCAAACAGAAACCCTGAAAATTTGATAACTTATATAAAAGATCTTTCTCAGTCTCAATATTAGAAATATCAGAGGCATTTTAACTGGTTGACTTGTTTTTTATCATTGTAGGGTGTGAGACTGTTGCGAAAAATAAGTATAAATTACGTGAACATCTACGAAGTCATACACAGGAGAAGGTGATAGCTTGTCCAACCTGTGGGGGACTGTTCTCATCAAGGACCAAGTTTGTAGATCATGTTAAAAGACAGGCAGGAGTTGAATGTAAGTATATGTGTATTTAATGTGCAAACATTTACTGAAAGGGAGATAAATATGGTTGTGGTTTTATTTATTTGACTAGTGGCTAGGTTTTTTTAAACCCCACCTAAGGGCATTATGTTTTTCGGTTTGTGCGTTCTTTCGTTTGTCTGTTCTACAGCTGTCTGTTTCACTTAAGGTCAAAGATTTTGGTCAAGGTAGTTTTTGATGAAGTTGAAGTCCAATCAACTTGAAACATAGTTCCCTATGATATGATCTTTCTGATTTTATTGTGAGTTTTTATCCCAATTTCACAGTCCTCTGAACATAAAAAATGATAGTGCTAGTGGGGGATCTGTGTAAGACACATTCTTGTTATCTCCCCTAGGTGACTTTATTTCAAAATTTTTCTCATTCAAGATGTCAGGGTTTCAAACTTTTTGTTGTAGTGAAGTTTTCTGTGTATTCAAGTTCAGACAAAGAGTTTGGAGTTCCATTCTGAAGGTTATTTCTCTATAAACAATCAAATTGTTTTAACATTTTATTTTTAACATTCAACATACTATAACAACAAATAATATAAATTATATATTTAACAAAATAAAAAAACGACTAATAAATAAATTACCGGTATGTCTAATTATGACTAGCACAAACTCAAGACAACTGTTTGCATTTTACATAAATCACCCATTCAATTCAAACCAACTCTTTGTAAAGATTTTGACTATAAAAGCTTAACACTTTTTCAGTGTATTGTATGTGCAAGTCTTACAAAATGTCTCAATATATGTATTGAGGGTAAAGTGGCCATCCAGAAGTGTTGTCCTTTTGTACCCATTCTTACTTATGACCTTTTGAAATGACAGATTCCACCATCATAATATGATAAACATACAATAAAAGAACATTTGCAATGGCATATTTGATTTAGGTTTCTTGAAAAGACAAAAAATAGCATGTGAGGTGTAATTTAAAAATAGAGTGTTTGAAAATAAATAAGCTACATAATGAAACACACAAACAAAAAATAAGATAAACAATATTCATCTCAGAATGAATGTTGTGTAAAGGCACTCATATATGTTATGTTTATAATTCAGTTAATCAGTTTGTAGACAAAAACTCAATGTTTATTTGATTTAGAATCTAGAAACTAGAAATGGAATCCTACAACAAAATGTCTCCAAATTTTCTATTTTTCTTTAATTAAAAATTGGACTTTAAGAAATGATTTATTTTAACAAGTAAGGTTCTTGCTTGTGTTTTTTTTTTTTTTTTTACTCCTTTGAATTTTAATTTGATTACCTCCCTTTGTCACCATCTGTAATTGCTATAGTTAACAGTTAAGTATCTGTTTGATATTATGAGACGATTCTGATTTTTAACAGATATCAAATC